>JALPQD010000453.1:0-71694 GCA_023101885.1 Typhlomys cinereus
TTTGCCATGATATGCATGTTCTCTGTCTCTCTCCTCTCCCTCTCCCTTCCTTTCCCTGTCTCTCTCTCTCTCTCTTTTCTCTGTCTTTGATAAATAAATAAGAATTTTTTAGAAAGTAATGGTGAGTGAAATTTATTATTACCTGGAAAAGGTCAAATTAGATTCCAACCTTTCATGTTCACCAAAATATCTTGGATAATTTAATTTCTTCAAAATTCATGTTAAAAGATGCTCTTTGCAACATTCTGTGTAATGCCAAAACAAAGCAATAACGAATACATGTTTTTTCTACTGATGATCAGCCATAGAACTGAATGTCAGGCTGAAGAGCATTCAGCAGATCTGTATGTAGTGGTGGAAAATAGAGAAATGTCCAAAGCATACTTTTAGATGATAAAAACAAGATACAGGATAAAAGTTAGAAGTCTGTTGTTTATTTCTTATTGTTTTGTTAATAATTTTTTTGCAGAATTGGGATTGAAGCTGTGACGTCATTCCTGGTAGGCAGGTGCTCTAACCAAGGACATGGAGTGTATGTGTATTGTGTTCGCTCGTGTGTGCATGCATATGTTAATGGATGTGTGCATATGTGTATGTATGTGTATAGGTATGTTTTCGTTCTTTTTACTTTTTCTCTGTGTGTACACCAGTGCAAGACATATGCATGTGTGCCTGTGTACCTTTGTTTGAGTGTGAATGTTCTTGTGTTTTATCATGTTTTGAAAATTTTTCTTTGTAGACATGAGTGCATGTGTTCCTGTATGCCTGCCAAGTGTATGTAAGTATGTGTGAGTATGTTTTACCTTATTTTTTTTTTTCCTTTTTTTTTCTTTTTTTCTGTGTGCATTCATATGTGAGTTTTGAAGATTTAATTTGGGCTGGAGAGATGGCTCAGTGGTTAAAATTCTGCCTGGAAGAAAAATGTCCTGAGTTCAAATCCCAAGTCCCATGTAAAACACCAGGTGGAAAGAGCAGCAGCCTTCACTATCCCTGGTGGGCATAACCTGGGAAATCCCAGAGCAAAGCAAAAAGGAGGTAGAAGCAATCCATGATTCTTGAAGTCACTCTTCATCCTCCACAGGGACACACAGTGCCTTCTGGTACACACACCACACACACACAATGAATGAATAAAGAAAAGAGTTAATTCACATATACCTTTTGAAATAAGGTGGGAAATCTAATGCTCATTGCCTCGTTGTGTCTGAGGATGGGGAGAGACAGGAAGAAGAAGCTTAGCTTTAGTATTTCACTGCTCAGTGTTGTCTGGACTTATTCCCAAGAGCATAATGCATTTATAAGAAAAAGAAAGATGGGGCCATCACGATTAAAAAAAGTAGGAGGAAGACAGGAAAGAGGAAAGTGAGAAGAAAGGAGGGAGGAAGTAAATAAGGAAGGAGGGAGGAAGGAAGGAAGAAAAGGTGAAGGAAAGTGAAAGAACTCATGCGTGGGTTTTCAGATTTCACCAATCTACAGAATAACCCTCAGCAGTGGTGACTGACGGCTGCCTAGCCAAGCTTCTGGCTCCATCCACAGGAATGGTCCGGGCCCCAGGGAGGGTCCCCAGTGTCTACCCAGCATGTCAGCATCTTCCAACAGCAAAGTGCTCTTGCTCCTACTGGGGGTCAGAGTCTCCTAGACAGACTGACAGCGAGGTGGGGAAGCAGCGCAACCTTCCAGGAAAAGGAAGAACAGGATCCCAATCAGGAAGGTGCAGGATGGAGGTGAGGTCAGCCACAGGGAAGAAAGTCAGCCAGTGGCAGGTGCTGATGGGCGCTGGCCCTGACTGGTGGTGCTGCCCTCAGCTGGCAGGACCTCATAGCCTTACCTTGTAGTGATTGTTGGCGTTTTTTATGGTGAGCTCAGAGTCCGGCTGGTGCTTCTGGCACTGGAGGATTCCACGCACAGAAGTTGTCTGCTCCCTCGCAGAACCTGCTCACCGCTTCTGCTGGCTGAGCAGAGGCGACCCTCTACCAGGACCCCGGGGAACGGGGCTTGCGGCACAAAGGGCAACCGGGGGTCTCTGAGGTCAAGGCCTTCTCCACAGCTGGATCAGGCACACCCAGCAGAAGTGGGGTCTGCACTCGGTGCTCATGGGCCTCCTCAGGGGCCTCAGGCAATGGGGCCGTTGTCCTTCTGGCGCCTTTGGGCTGCAAGACAGTGGAAGCCCATCCCATGCAGCCCCGGGGGCTCAGGCTCCCGGGCCGGCAGGTGTCCCCCTCCACCAGAGACGCCAGAGCCTGGACTCAGGGACCACCTGCAGGAGTCTAAAGAGCACTTCAGCTGCGCCAGGCGCCCCTGTTGTCCCCCACGCTGGCTGAACTAACCCGCTCTATATGTCAGGTGTGGAGCAAGAACTTGACACAAACCCACTTCTGTTTCCCTAGAGCTCTCCCGGAGTGATCAGTGCACTGCGGAGTCAAGGCTGTGGTGGGCATCACTGTCACCTGAGGCCTGAAATAAAGCCATCGAGGCCGAGATGTGGACAGTCTTCTCTGGTTTGTGGCCATTGGGAGAACGTGGTTGGAGTTGGGCACCGAGTTCCCTCCCAGGTCCTCTGCCCACAGTGCTGACTGCTCGCTGTGTGCCACCACCAACCCTGATGTCAGAACCTGTCAGAACCTCTTTTCCCGACCCAGCATCCTCTCCATCCACTGAGCTGGCTTCACAGGGGGACAAGGGACAACTGTCACATAGCATAAGGCTTGAGGCCACTTCCTTCCTTCCTCTCAACTTCCAAAGAAGGAAGTGAACTCCTCCATTTACTTCACCTGATGCTTCTTACCCCCAAACCCTCCCCAACATATCTCTCTCAGTGTCTTACTTCAAATTTCTCCTTCTAAGTTTCAGGTAATGTCTCAGGCTGCAGACCAGGAGGAGGCCAGCGGGCGAGGGAATGGTCTCTTGTTGGCCTGTTACATAGGGGCATGCCAGCGAGGCTGGGGAAGCAAGGAGACTCACCCTATCTTAGAAAACTTCATTGTGAGGAAAATGAAGATCCCTGTAGCCAGGGTCAGGGGAAGGTGAGATGGACTTTCGCTGGCTGGTTTGCTCCTGCAGGAGGACAGTCTCTGTGCCTTCAACACAAATACCAAATTGACATTACAAACACCCCTTGCAATGTTTATGTTTTTAAATGTAGTTTCTGGGGAATCAAATTCAGGTCCTCATGCCTATAAGACAGTCACTTTTCCAACTGAACATCTCCTCAGCCCGGAAATAGCAATTTATACCCACGTGGAGCATCTGTCACAGAATAACGTTTGCTAGTTACCTAGGTACTTTTCTTGATTTTCTTTTATTTCAATTTTATTGTGTATGAATGCATGGGTGCATGTGTATGTGTATATCTGTATGTATGTATGTATGTGTTGCAGTTTGCCTGCATGGTTGCTCATAAATGATCATCAAATGGCTTAAGGAAACAAGGGGTTTATTGTCTCTTAGGATTATCTGGTTTAGTTCTCAGTCCTGCTTGACAGAAGAGCTCACACAAACACCAAGGCTGAGGGAACTGGCCATACCATCTCTGTGTAACAGCTGAGGAGGGATGATCCTTGCTGCCAGACCACCATGTCTGGCCAAGTGTACAAAAGGATGCCAGCTTCCTCAACCAGCAATGAGCATTTAATTCATCTGTTCAGGGCCTAGTCCCCCCACTGTAAGCTGGGCCTTCCCCCATCAGCTAGACAATCTCTTGCAGGTTTGCTGTGGGCTTAACTCAACACTAATTCTCCACAATGCCCAGAGTTCAAACCCTCAACAGTCAAGTTGACACCTGTGCCTAACTGACAGTATGTATGTGTGCATGTGTGTGTATGTATGTGTGCATGTGTGTGGGTACATGTGTGTAATAGATGCCCCTGGGCTCCTCTGTCTCTGTCTTCCAAGTGCTAGGGTTACAGGTAGCAGCAATCTGGCTTTCACTGGATTCTGGGGACCCAAACTTCACTCCTCATGCTTATTCAGGAAGCATTTCATCCCCTGAGCCATCTTCCAAGCCCTTAATTTTTCCAGTTTCCCAGACTTTATATCTGGTTTCACTAAGGACAGGATTCTGTCTGCCCGATCTTGATTCCTTTAAGCTGGGCATGTGCAGCCGCCTTTTCAAGAGGATATAGGCCTGGGGCGGGAGAGATGGCTCAGGAGTTAAGCCTCTGCCTCAAAAGCATAAGGTCCTGAGTTTGGATCCCAAATCCTATGTAAAAATGCCAGGTGGAAATGGCAGCAGCCTGCACTTCCAGCCCTGGAAGATGGAGCCTAGAAACCCCAAAGTGCAGCCAGGAGGACATAGCCTATTAGGGTGATTCCCAGTCACTTTTAGGACTTCACAGGTACACACAGTGTCCTCTGATACACACACCACAGACGGGCGCGCAGCACACACACACACACACACACACACACAGGAGTATGTAATCCTGGAATAGAAATGTGAAAGTTGTCAATATCTCATCCTTGTGTCAAGTTCTTTGACCACCGCAAAATAGCAATTCCAGAAGGTAAGGAAGCAAGGGTTCCCCTGCATTTGTTTTATTTGAGGCAGGGTCTCCTGTAGCTCAGGCTGGCCTCAAACTTGCTATATAGCCAGGGATGACCTTCAACTTCTAATGCTCCTGCCAAAACATGCAGCTGTGATAAAGCAAAGCTTCTGCATGGCCACCTATCATGAGCAGCTGTCAGACCACAAGCTTCTGGAGGACGCTTGTCTGCTCAGCCTCAGAGAGATGCCATGCTGTTGTTAACTGCTGTGGCTAACAAGTGCTGATGTCATCAGTTTTGTCCTGAGAACTTTCCATCCCTCTGTGCACACCCCACGCTGCTATTCCCACCACAAGGCTGCTCCAAAATAAACATCTGATTCTCTTGTGTGTGTGATATGTGTGTCTCATGTGTTCCCAGAAAGCCTCCGATTCTCCACAAAAAGAGGAGGATCTTGGATTTGAGACCCTCCCACCTCCATGATCTGAGTGCTGGGAAGGGCAGGTGTTCCCACCATACCTGATTTATTCAGTGCTTCAGGAGACCCAGGCTTCCTGCACCCTAGACACCACTGTGCCAACTGACCTGCATCTAAGCCCCATCTCTGATTTATCTTTTGTAATGAATTAATTTTGCTCTTCTTGTTCTCCTTTACAATCCCATATATGTCGACAATGCATTTTGATTATGGCTACCCCTTTCTCCCTCCTGTTTCCCCTGGACATTTCCATAGCATGTCCACCTCCTACCTTTATGTCTTAATTTTTAAAATTGGACAATATAATATAATGTGTAAGCAATAAAAGAAAAGATATCAAGGATGAAGGTAGTTATGATGGAACTCCTAGTTCCACATGGTTAACAACATGATAAAGCTGAACAATAGCAGTTTTGTCCATCTTCTCTGAGACTAAGTTAATGATGTGAATACACAGAGAGCTGGCCTCCAAGTCTATCTTCATCATTAGCACACAGAGCTCCGGCCCACAAGAGACCATCCACATTGTGTGCACACAGAGCCCCAGCTCCTAAGTGACCATCCCACTTGTGAGCACACAAGAGGCCATGTACCTTATGAGCACCTGGGGCCCCAACCCAGGGAGGTTTTCACACTGTGTGCACCTGGAGAAGACCCCAGGAGAGGCCTTCATGTTGTGAGCACAAAGATACAGAATT
Organism: Typhlomys cinereus; assembly: GCA_023101885.1. Classification (NCBI taxonomy): domain Eukaryota; kingdom Metazoa; phylum Chordata; class Mammalia; order Rodentia; family Platacanthomyidae; genus Typhlomys; species Typhlomys cinereus. Next base: position 5,659 of record JALPQD010000453.1, read on the forward strand.
CAGGGTTTTGGCAGGCAGTGTGGTTTGTCCAGTTATTAATCATTCAGCTGTACAGATCAGAACACTGAATGAAGAAATAGTCTCATCTCCTCTCTGCCACCATCTGATGCTCATAGGATACAGCAGTTTCATGTGCAGTGCCCTAGAGGCAGGTATTTATTTAATTTCTGAGTGTGTGTGTGTGTGTGTGTGTGTGTGTGTGTGTGTGTGTGTGTATGTCTCTGTGAGAAAGCACTGTGTATGCCTCTGGAGGGCAAAGGGTAACTTTAAGGATCATCCTGGATTACTCTACCTCCTTACTGCTTTCCTCTGGGACTTCTCAGGCTCTGCCTTCTGGGTCAGAGATGCAGGCCCCCAACATTTCTGCCTGGCATTTTTATATGGGATCTGGGATCAGAACTCAGGTCCTTCTGCATGTGAGGCAGAGGATTAACTCCTCAGCCATCTCTTCAGCCCCTGGTCTCTGATTTTTTTAAACTTAGGTTGACATGTTCAAATAAATCCTGATAATATTTCCTCCATTCATGTGTAATCCAATGACTGAAACCTTAACTCATGAGCAGGTTGTCTCTGATGACCATGGGTTCTCTCTCATCTCTGACCACCCTGGAGTCATGGTCCTGGCAGGAGATGGGACTTTCTGCAGAGTAACACAGTGCCCTTCTTTTTGGTTACACTATTGAAACAATGATCATCAAAGAATTAAAATCCCCCTGCCAATCCTATGCTTGGACCTGGGAAACTGAACCTGGTGCCTTCCAGAGGAGAATGTAGCCACATAAGAAGATTTCACAGAGTTCTGCCGGCTTTACTCACAACCAGCATGGCACACACATGTGCACATAAATTTCTTGGCCTTTGTGTTTTCTTTGCTATGAAATTCTAGCAATGGGACAGAAAAGATGGAGTCTTTCTCTCCAGTTTGGCCAAACTAAATAATCTGCTATCCTTAACCAGTTTCCTAATGTCTTTTCAGACACAGGATAATTCTGTCTTTTTTCCTGTTTTGATCTCCTTGATGAGCTGAGCTTTTTCATCCGTGTATTTACTAAATTATTCCCACTTGGATCACCTGTCACTTCTGCCTGAGCAGACAGAGGTCTTTGAGCAGTATTTTAGCAACTGCTCTTGTACAGACACAACATGGCGGTGTCTACTAGGGTGAGACTGGCATCCTACGAACAACAGTTATGGATGGACTCCCCTCCCCAATTCAGCAACACCCTATTTAAAAAAAAAACAGGGCAGATAAAACTCACAGTGTAACCCCTGGGGTCAAGGAAAACCAGCTGTGGGAAGATAAACCCGAACTATGTGGGTGGGGGAGGAAGCAGTAAAAAGTTCTGTTTGAGGTGAACAGGGGAGGTTCCGGCCTGCAAGCCAGCCCTGAGCTGGGGACAAGAAGGAAGGGTGTTTTTGATAGAAATGGCCAAAGTCGAGGCTGGAAATGCAGGTGTGTCCCTGGATGATGCCCATCTGCTGAGGCAACTCAGGAAAACCACTGAGGGGTGCAGGCTCTCAGGACCATGAGGTGCACGTGGGTCAGGCGTCATGAGAGCAGGTGGAGAACAGGTTCTGAACCCCTGAATTCTACCCATGCACACAGGAAACAGCCTCAAGTGCAGGGGATCCCACACACTTGTGGAGTGCAGAAAGCTGAACTCAGAAGCAGGGTATGGAAGGTGTGGATGGAATCCCAACACAGGAGGAAGGTGGAAGCAGGAGGATCAGGAATTCAAGGCCATCCTTGGCTGCATGGTGAGTTGAGAACTTGGGCTACTGAAGACTGTGTTAACAGTCATTATCATCATCATCCTCAAATAGATAAAGTAAACCAGGTTGTGGTGGCACATGCCTGTAATCTCAGCTCCTGGGTATCAGGTTGACATCTGAGACAGACAAGCACAGATAGCATTGAAACTATAGAAGAGCCCCTTCTACTGTGTCCCTGGTTTGCTGGGACCCCAACCCTTCTGTGTGGCCATAGCACTTAGTTGGCAAGTTGCTTGATTTGTGACTTACTTCCTTCTGCAAGTAATAACTCTCATGTAAGCACTTGCATGGTAGACTGTATTGTTTGGGGCAACCTGATTCCTTGCTCCTGGGCCATGGGGGGCCTCAGGTTTGGCTTAGAATAAAACATCTCTTGTTTCCTTTGAGTTTAGAGCTGTGTTTTGCTTCAGCGCCACCAAGATTTGAGAATGTCCATTCAGCTCTACTGGCTGGCTCACACCTGTGAGCCCAGCATCAGAGAGTTAGAGGCAGAAGGATCAGATGTTTGTGGCCATCCTCAGCACACAGTGAGTGATGGGCCAAATCTCATGATACCCTCAGCATCCTAGGGCTCTGCCCCAAAGACACCATACTAGAGGGTGGGGCTTTAGTTGAGTGGGTGGACAGCTTGTCTAGAAGGTAAAAGATCCTGGGTTTAATCCCTGGCAGCAGAAAGAAAGAAAAATACAAAGAAAGAAGAAAGGGTGCTGAAGAGATGACTCAGAGGTTAGACTCTGTCTCACAAGCAGAAGATTTTGAATTCAGATCCCATGTCCCATGTAAAAATGCCCAGCTGAAATGGTGGTGGCCACACTTCTGGCCCTGGTGGGTGAAGCCAGGGAAATCCCAGAGCTAAGCAAGAAGGAGGTAGAAGTAATCTAGGATGATTCCTGATGTCACCCTTGGTCCTCCACAGGGACACATGTGCCTTCTGCTAAACATATACCTGTGCACACACACACACACACACACACACACACACACACTAAATGAATAAAGTTTTTTTTTAAAGAAAGAAGAAAGGAAAGGAGGAAGGAAGAAAAGAGAAAAGGAAGGAAGAAAAGAAGGAAGAAAGTGGGAAGCAGGGAGAGGAGGAGGGAAAGAAGGAGGGAAGTAAGAAAGGAATGAAAGAGAAAGGAGACAGGGAAGGAGGAAATACCTTTGAGAGCTACTCCTGTGTTAAATGACAGGTAAGAGCACTGGCCAGAAGCCCCTCCCTCAGAGTACACGGACCATAACTTCTTAACCCAGCAGAAGTGTGGCCGCCAAGCCCCATGTGGAGTCTCTTGCTGCCCCTTTCAGAAGCCCCCAGTACAAGGGTGTGACTCAAGGACAGCAGTGTGGTGAGACCCTCTGGGAGCTGGAGAGAAGCAGCAGAGCTACTTCCTAGATGGTTTCACAGCCAGGAGACCTGACAGGAGCTGCCCAGCACAGAGCTCAAAGCCAGGGAGGTCCTGCCAACACCAGCGTGGTGACCTGTGTTATCTGAGAGCACAGAGCTCTGTGACACCCTTTTCCCCACTCTGCATTGTCTCTGCCTCCCTGTGTTAGCCCCCAGCTGGATGATAGACAGGAAGAAGGGTAACAGAATACAAGGGGACTGACTGCAGGGAGGAGGTGGCTTACTTCAGGAAGGAGGGACATTCTTTCCCATCTTGCACTGCCCTACCTCCTAGCAACTCCTTAGCAACCTCTGACAGGTATAAACAACAGCCACTCACCCGGGGAATCTTCAGACTTCCTCCTGTCCATGGCAGCTTCTCCCTGCTCCCAGACCTTCAACTACCTTTTCTGTTCCAATGCTCTCTCACCTTAACGCTAAACTATGGTCTTGTTGCCCACCAGGTCCTCAGCTCTGATAAAACTTGTATTTCTACCTTATGCTGGCTTCTCTTATGTAATGTCCCTCCACGTCACCCTTACTCATTGTCCTTTCTCTGCTGCTGACCCACAGGACGGAGTCAGGGAGGGATGCACAGACAAACCAACAGAGAAAGGGCCGCACAGAGATGCCGGCTACAGAAGAGTCCTGAAAGAAAAACACAGCAGACAGATAGCTGCTGCAGGTGCCCTGGGGAAGCAAAAGATCCACAGGGGCAGGAGCCTTTCTAGAGGGTCGGTTGGCCACTGCAAACCCTGAGTGTAGCTGAGGGACAGTCTCAGGGAGTGGACTTTGCAACTCATCCTGTTCTGTCAGTTATCTGATAAAGAGATGCTTGATTTGTTCAAGGTTCACTGCACCTTGCCCAGTCTTAAAGAGTACATGCTCACAGTGTGGTTTGTTCTCAGAGGTGGTGAAGTAGGTGGTCATCTGTCTCTTTCTCTTTACAATGTGCTTGCATTTGAGCTTTTACTCTCTTCTGTCATCTACTCATGCCTTCTCCTTCCCTTCCTCTTTCCCTGAACCGTAGTCAAAAAGAATCTTCAGCCTTTGCTTTCTGATTTCTTCCCCCTTCTACTGTCAGATTTGCACACAGTCTCCTAGCTTGAACCTCTGGAAGCCCCGCAGTTCCACCATGTCTAGCAAACAGTTCACCAGGAAGCTGAAAGAGGATGTGACCTGCCCCATCTGCATGGAGTTTCTGCAGGAGCCTGTCACCATCGACTGTGGGCACAATTTCTGCCTCCAATGCATCAGCCAGGTTGGGGACACTTCAGCCAACGTTCTCCCATGTCCCCTGTGCAAGTGCTCTGTGCAGAAGAGCACATTCAGGCCCAACAAGTTGTTGGCCACTCTGGTGGAGGATATCCAAGCTATGGAACCAGATGGGGAGACCTGACATGCCGTTGGCACGGGGAGAAGATCCATTACTTCTGTGAGGATGATGGAGAGTTCCTATGTCGGATGTGTCGTGACACCAAGAACCACAAGTCCCACTATTCCACCTTCATAAATGAGGCTGCTCAGGACTACAAGGTAAGTGGACAGTCCACGATGAGGTGAGGGGGGACGGGAACTTGTACCTGCTCTAATGATTGGCACCCATAGCCCCACTCCTCTCCTTGCACTTGAGTGAGTCGTTTGTAGCCAGCTCTCTGTCCTTGAAGCAGGAGGGACAAGGACCAAACAGGAAGTTTGACTCAGAAGGACTCAAGTCCTGGGGTTACTGCTGACCCTCAAGGACTCTCCTCTCCCAACAGGCTGTTCTCACCTCACTGCAGATGAAACTCAGGGCTTTGGAAGAGCCACATGTGCAGGCCTGGTGTCTTTGCTCCCTGTGAGGAAGACAATACCAATCTCCCAAACAGCTGGCAGGACAGAGAAGCCTCTCTTAGACAGTCCCAAAGCACCATCCACATAATCAGAGCTAGTTGTTAACAAGTGTCATTTTCTTATGCTGCTGAAGCTCTAGGTTTCTTATTCCTGCTGTGCCCTCTCCCCAGCATGAAAAGAAAGGAGGCAACTCATAATATCACTGGGACGCCCAGGAGATTTCAGTGGGCCTCCTCCACAGAGCCAGAGCCTGCCTAAGTGCTCTCTTCCCACAGGGACCCATTGAAAAGCAGGTGGAGGTGTTGAATCAGAAGCAGGAGGAGATACTACAAGAGAAGGTGCAAGCCAAAAGGATGATTACTGCCTTCAGGGTAAGTGAGAACACTCAGGAAAACTTCTAGTACTTCCTCTTGCACTGAGCCGGGACACAGCAGCACTGGGCAGAGGGCCAGGGAGACATTCAGCAGGGGATGTGTCCCAGTTCTGTCCCTAGGGTGACCTTCCTGGGTGGAGTCAACCTGAAAGGAGTGCAGGTCCACTCTTCCACCTACCCATAAGTGGTGGTATAAAGAAAACCTTTACTTTTCTGACAATTCAAAAACAAGTCTAGAAGCCTAGAAGCCACTCTCTGTCCTGCCCAGGCCTTAACTGGAGACACATGTCCCCAGTTACAAAAGACACAGCTATAATCACCATGTATCTTGATCTGTTATTCCTTTTTTTTTTATTCTTCTTTTTTTTTATTAAAAATTTAATTATACATTTTAAAATTTTTTACCAGTTCCCTCCCTCCCCCCTCTCCCCCTCCCCTTCCCCCAGTGCCTCCCCCCCAATTCCCAGAGAGTCCTTTATTGTATACGCCTAACTCTCCATTGGGTCCTCCTCTCCGATGACATATAAGGACCCAGTGGCATTTCCATAAGCCCTTTCTCTTGTTCCCCTTAAGCATAAGATCACTACTATGGCTGTCAATCCCTTGCCTCCAGGGATCTCGGTGCCCTTAACAGATGCTAGACTTTATGAGGGCAACAGTGCGCTGGACATTGCGCAGGGCATGCAAACTCCCATTACGATTGCTTTGGCCCCAACTATTGTTGAGAATCTTGCAAATCGTTGCTCCTCCCATCCTTTTGCTCTTACAATCTTACCGCCCCCTCTTCCGCAAATGTCCCTGAGCTCCAGGATGGGGAGAGATTAGGCTGTCCTAGTTCTATGTGATTGATATAGTCTCTGAAGTTCTGGATCGAGGTTTGTTGATTTTCTTTTGCAGTTTTGCTGCTCCTGCAATTCCCTTCACTCCATTCTGCTGGGCACTGTATGTCACCCCTTGCAGACCTTGATGGAGGCCTATTTTCTCTGCTGTAACATGGTCTCCTCTCTCCTTGTTTCTGGTGTGGCCCTCCTAACCCATCTCTCTTGTTCATAATCCTTGCAATTACTGTGTTTCATAGGTTTACTTTTGAGTGTCTCAATGTGGGCTGGGTGAGTTTGGTACTAGGAGCCACCTATTAGGGAGTACATACGGCGCTTAATTTTCTGGGTTTGGGATACTTCACTTAATATAATTCTTTCTAATGACATCCATTTCCCAGCAAATTCCAGTAATTCATCATTTTTGATGGCTGAGTAGTACTCCATTGTATAGATGTACCACAGTTTCCTTATCCACTCGTCAACTGTTGGACATTTAGGTTGATTCCATGACTTTGCTATTGTAAACAGTGCTGCTATGAACATGGTCGAGCTTGTGCTATCGAGGCGAACCTCTGCTGCATGGGGGGTTATTCCCAAAAGTGGGATAGCAGGGTCATATGGCATTTCAATCTTTAATTTCTTTAAGAATCTCCAGACGGCTCGCCAGAGTGGCTGTATGAGCCTGCATTCCCACCAACAATGTAGGAGAGTTCCCCTCCTCCACATCCTCTCCAGCATTTGTCGTTGTTTGTATTGTGGATTTTTGCCATCCTGACCGGGGTGAGATGATATTCAGGGAAGTTTTGATTTGCATTTCCGTGATGGCAAAGGAAGTGGAGCATTTTTAAGATAATTGTTAGACATTTTAATTTCATCCCTGGTAAAGTTTCTTTGAAGTTCCAGGGCCCATTTTTTAATTGGGCCAGTGTTTTCCTTGGAGTTTAATTTTCTAAGTTCTTTGTGCACTCTGGACAGTAGAGCTCTGTCAGATATGTGGTTAGTGAAGATTTTCTCCCATTCTGTGGGTTGCCTTTGAGCTCGTGTGACAATCTCTTTATCTGAACAGAAGCTCTTTAATTTCACAAGATCCCAACTGTTGAGAGTTGGTAGCAGTGATTGTGCCATTGGATGTCTGTTTAGGAAGTGTTGGCCTAGCCCAATCAGCTCGAGGGAGTTCCCTATCCTTTCAACTATGGTTTTTATAGTCTCTGGCCTGATATCAAGGTCCTTGATCCATTTGGAATTAAGTCTTGTACTGGTGACAAGTACGGGTCCAGCTTTAATCTTCTGCATGTGGAGATCCAGTTTTGCCAGCACCATTTGTTGAAGATGCTGTTCTTTTTCCATTGGATTCTTTGGGCCCCTTTGTCAAAGACCAAATGGCTGTAACTTTGTGGGCTTATATCTGGGTCTTCAATCCTTATCCATTGATCTGTGTGTCTGTTTGGAGCCAGTACCAGGCTGTTTTATAACTATGGATTTGTAGTATAGACTTAGTTTGGTATGGTAATACCTCCAGCTGTGTTTTTGTTACTCAGGATTGTTTTTGCTATCCTGGGTCTTTTTGTCTCCATATGATCTTTGAGATTGTTTGGTCAACTTCTTTGAAGAATTGCTTTGGGATTTTGATTGGTATAGCATTGAATCTGTATATTGCCTTTGGTAGGATGGTCATTTTTACAATGTTGATTCTGCCAATCCAGGAACAAGGGAGGTCTTTCCACCTTCTGGTGTCTTCTGCAATTTCTTTCTTTAGGGTTTTAAAGTTTTCATTGTAAAGGTCTTTTACCTCCTTAGTTAGGTTTATACCAAGGTATTTCATTTTTTTAGGGGCTATAATAAATGGTATTGTTTCTCTCAAGGCTTTTTCACTTCTTTCATTCTGGGCATATAGGAAGGCCTCTGATTTTTGCACATTTATTTTGTATCCTGCCACCCTGCTGAACTTCTCAATTAGTTCCAGGAGCTTCCTGGTGGAGTTTGATCTGTTATTCCTGTGGATGCCTTCGAGTCAATAAGCTGAAACTCATGTTAAAGTGGAAGTGTTTTTTTTTTTTTTTCTTTGGGTATGGATCTCACAGAGTCCAGCCTAGCCTGGAATGTGTTCATGAATTTTGTTAAGCAAAGCATGACCTTTCGCTTCTGTAGCAGTGAGCCTTCATGATTGTTGATAAATCACAATCAAATGGCTTAAGAGAACAAGGATTTTATTTTCTTTTATGATTGTCCAGTTAGTGTTCTCATTCCAGCTTGGGAGGAGAGCTCATACCAACACCAGGGCCAAGGGATCTGGCCACACCATTTTGACATAACAGCTAAGAGAGTGATGATCCTTACTTGCCAGACCAGCATGTCTGGCCACTTGTAAACAAGGAAAATAACTCTCTCAACCAGCTCTCTATTTTATTCTATGGCCTAATCCCACCCAGCATGGGCTGGGCTTTCCCTACCAACTAGACAATTTCCTGCAGGTTTGCTCTGGGCTTAACTCAATCACTAATTCTCTACAAATGTGCCCAGAGCTCAAACCCTGAACTGTCAAGTACACCTGTGCCTAACTATGACAACTTCTGAACTTTTTCCTGTGATCTGGATCAAAGGCCTGTGAAACCACGCCCAGTTACTGGGTCCCAGCATCCTAACTGGGGTTTGTTTGAGACAGAGGCTCACATAGCCCAGGCTGGCCTCAAGTAGCCACCAACTAGCCTTGAAGTGCTGACTCTCCTCCCCACTGAGATGCAGGGTGCTGACCCTTTCTGGGAAACGTGAGTGTATGTGCTCAGGGCCTTAGATACAACCATAAATGTCATTCAGCTTAAATCTGAGAAGAGATGATACTTCATTGGATCTTCTTGGTCTTCTCCATTCCAGCAGGCCTGCCCAGCCAGCTAGTCTGCACAGGTGTTCAGTATAAACATTATACATGTAAAAAATGAATGGGGGACTAGAAGGACACTGGAGGCCCAGCTCATCTCTGTGACCTCTCTCTTTGTCTCAGGCCCAGGTCCATCTAGAAAGACTGAAAATCACAGAGGAATTTAAGGTCTTCAGGCAGAGGCTGGAGGAGGAAGAGCACTTTATCCTGTCCAGGTTAGACTGGCTGGAGCGGGAGGGAGCCATGCAGATGCAGCACTGTGTCACTGACATCGATGAAGCTGGACGCCCTCAAGAAGTTCACAGAGTCCCTGGTGGCCAAGCTGCAAATGCCACCCATGCAGCTGCTGGAGGTGAGTCCTGAAAGCAGAACTGTGGACAGGCAGCTACTCCCCTGTCTCAGGATGGAGTGTGGACGACCTGGCAGAATGACCCAGAAGCCTGGCTCTTCCCTCCTCTGTCGCAGGGCCATTCCACTGAGAGTCCATCTTGTTGATTCTTCCCAGCACTCTGAGACAGGAGGATTGTTGTTAGTTGAAGCCAGTCTGTGGTAAAGAGCAAGAGCCTGTCTCACGCAAAGGTGGACAGGCAGACTGAGTCCTGGAAGCTTAGTGCTTAGAAGTGGGTGGAGTCCCTGGATCACCAAGAGTCAGGGCCAGCCTGGGCAAGAGAGGAGGCTCCCACTTCAACAAAGAACAAACATCCCACTAAAATAAGGATTAGAGATGGCTGAGTGGATAAAGTGCTTTGCACGGAAAGGTGAGGGCCTGACTTTGAATCCCAGCCTGGGCTACATAGTGAGACACTTTCTCTAAGGAAAAAAATAATTTGTCAGCCTGGCCATGGTTCAAGAATTCAGTGCCCACATGAGGTGAATGGATGCCATCTTACTGCACAGTGTGGGTGCAACAGATGCACAAAATAAGCTGAGATGATCCCTCCAGAGCTCGCTCCCTGTCCCCCGTAGGCTTCTGTTAGTTTCATTACTCCTTTCTGCAACAAAATGCTTGACCCGAACAACTTAGGGAAAAAGGATTTAATTGGGTCATGATTCAGAGTTAGAGGCCCATTACTGGAGGAACCAAGTACACCTAGACACATGTCACCCACAGCAAGAGCTGAGAGTGATGGGTTCTCCTGATCTTTCTTTCTTTTTTTTTTTTTTTTTTTTGCTTTTTTTATTTATTATTTATGTTGTGTGTGTGTGTGTGTGTGTGTGGTGTGTGTAGAACCACGGACGAATTCGGGAACCACCATGGACCTCCTCCATCTCCTCCTTGTTTACTCTGCCCCGGAATTCACAGGCTCCGCCCTACCGGGCCAGAAACGCAGGCCGCCCCGCTTCCGCCTGGCGTCTATACATGAGGTCTAGGATCCGAACTCAGGACCTTCTGCCTGCAAGGCACAGGCTTAACCCCTGAGCCACCTCTCCAGCCCCTGATCTTTCTTGTTCTGTGGAGACCCTGCCCAGGGAAAGGGTTCTGCCCACAGTGGGCTGTCTTCCCATGCTGATGGATGCAATCAAGACTGTCCCTTACAGCCCGGCCCAGAGACAATACGAATGTAGAGAATCCTTTCCAGAGTTTTCCGAATCCTGCCTGCTAGTTCGACATTACTCCCCATAGCCTCATTCCTTTTCTTTGGGGGACAGGGTCCCTGAGCATCCAGGTTGGTCTGGGACTGCATGTAGCTGATGCTCTCCAGGGTCTCCTGATCCTCTTGTCTCCATCTCCCTGGGACTGCAGACTGCAGGAGCTCTCCAGTGAGCTTTCTGTTTCTCTTTTGAAAAGCAACCATGCAAAGTCACTGGCCAGCAGAAACTCACCCCCTTCCCATCCACCCCCTCTAGGGTTCTTTCTGAGGCAGAATTCATCTTCAGAATGTCACTTTGCCTTCTGTTCCCAACCCCTGTTCTTCTTAAAGTCTGACATGTTGGGTTCCTTTTAGAACAACTTTCCAGGATGGCAGGTTGGTGGGTAAGGTTGGATGGAAAGTAAGGTGAGGACAGGAAGAGACAGAACATGGATGCTGGATTTCCTCTCCCTTGATCTCAGAGTGTGAGCCTTGCCCTCCATGCCTGATCTCAGGAGCTGTAAGGCTGCTCTCTTTCTCCTGCAGGACATCAAGGCAACCCTGAAGAGGTATGATGGGCCATGCCACACACATCTATCTGGCTTGATGGATCACTCAAGCATTCACACAGTAAACCTTTGTCCCCATGGGCTTAACAGGAGCTGCTGGGTAGACCAGCTGTCTGCACTCCTGTTCCCAGCTTCTCCTCCCTCCTGGCACCCTGCATGGGCTCCTGCTCAGCTGCATGATCCTGATCTCCTGCTCTGTCTCCCTCCCCCCTTCCTTCCCTCCTCTCTGCCCTCCCCATCTCCTCTCTCAGCTCTCCTCACTCCAGCCCAGCCTAGTCCTGACACTCAGCTCACTAGCCAGGCTGCACCCCTCTCCTCAGCTCTATCCCCACAGCCCTGCTACTTGTTCTTTCTCCATCTACTTCAGTCCTGAGCTGCCACACAGTTGGGCTGTGTCTTCACAGGAGTGAGAAGTTTCAGTTTCACAAACCAACCTCAATTCCTGAGAACCTGGAGAAAAAATCAGTGAAGCAAAATCAAGACATCACTGCACCATAACGAACCTCAGCAAAGTTAGAGGTGAGGACATGGCTGTAACTACCTGCCCCTGGAGACCCTCCCTGTCACCCACCGTACCTGAGCCCACACTGGCCAAAGTGGGTATCGGCTCCCAAATGCTGCATGTCGCTGAGCTCTTTCCAGACTCTATCCAGGCAGACCTTACACTGTCTCCTTAGAAGGGACTTGTCTGACTGCCTGACCTTCTGTAAGGTCATGAAAGGAGACCTGGACTTATGTCCTAAGCTGTAAGTGCCATGCTTTAGGGATAAATCTAGGCTGTGGTAGCCTCAGCAAACCAGGTTTGGTTATCTTTCCCGATGAGCCAATTATCGATTGGCACAGGCAATAAATTGATTTAGTCAATAATTGAAAGGAGAGAAAGAGAAAAGAGATTTCATCAATGAGGCCACACTGGGGAGACAGAAAAAGAAATAAAGTTTAAGTGGCCTCAAGTTGATCGTCATGTCAGGGTTCTGACATGAGTTTCAGGTTTAAATGGAGGAAGAATGAAAAGCAAGCGTTCACATGTGTGGCTGCTCTGTCTTTCTTCTGCATCTGGACACTCGAGGCCACTGCAGGGGAGCTGAGGGCAGCCCCCTCTCCCTCTTGGCATATTCTGGTCCACTGAGAATATGACAGACCCCAGTTCCCACCTCTCCCAGGCATCCGAACTCAGATCACTGCTGGGCAGCCCAGGCTTCCTTGCTTAACCTCTCTGGACTCTCAGTGTCCTTCATTCTCTGCCCCAGAGGACCTCCAGGCTGAAGGGGAGACAGACGCACCTTCCTGGAGGGCATGGAGGAAGAGGACTGGAGGAGCTGTGAGTGTGCTGGGGGCTGCTTCCTTCCTGTGGGGGGAGGATGGCAAGGGAGAATTCTGTCCATAGGCAGGGAAATTCCTATGTGTGGAAGACCTCTCACAGGCTTGTAGGGAAATGCTTTGTTGATGTCAACCAAATAACTCATTATATAGGGAAAAACCCTCCTGCTTAAAAATCTTCAGAGAATAGAAAGTATGGATTCATTTGGTGCAGGTGGAGGGACCCCTGGAGTCCAGTCAGCTCCCCAAGGCTGAGAAGTGGGGACCCCCCCTAACAGCCTGCACAGAGCTGATTCTGTGGTGAAATTTTAGTGTCACAGCTGGAATCCAGCAGCCCCAGCAAGCCAGACAGAACCTCCCAGTCCCAGTAGGACAATTTGAGAGACAAATAAGAAATCAGAGAAGGAGATTTATCAATGTGGCCATATTGAGAAAAAGGGAATTAAAGGGTCTGGTGACCTCCAAGTCCATCTTTGGGATCCTGAGAAGAGGACTGACTGTCACTATTTCAGCTCTGGTGTCTCCAGCCAGAAGCTCTGTCATTGTCTGAACCTGTGAGATGAGATCTTCTCCTGGAGACAAGTTCTTCTTTGGTGGCACCTGGACCTCAGCCTTTTCCTCCCCCACATGCGATTTCTGGGGAGGTTAATTCCTTGGGGTCCATTGTTTCAATAGTCTGATGGCCTAAGGAGGGACATGAATGTCTCTTTCTAAAATATCTCTCCTGCCCAGCATTTACCAGAAGAACCTTTCTTTTTAAATTTATTTTTATTTATTTGATTTGAGAGATAGCTCAGTAGGTTAGACCCCTGCTTGCAAATCTGGCAACCTGAAGTCAATCTAGAGTGCACATGACAGAAGGAGAGAACCACCATGTGCCATGGAATGCATAAGCTCTCTCTCTCTCTCTCTCTCTCTCTCTCTATCACACACACAAATAAATAAAAATATTTAAAGTAAATTTTCATGAGAGAAGAGACTGTGAGCGCACACATGAACACGCATGAACACAGGTAGAATTCAGAGGACAGTCTTCAGAAGTCAGGTCTATTTTCCACTATGTGAGCTTCCGGAAATAAAACTTATGTTGTCCCATCTGTGAGCAGACACTTTATGGGCCAAACTATTTTTCTGTCCCTTGAGAATCATTTCCTAAAGGCCACTCGGTTTGTCTAGAAACCACAGGTAACCTCAACCCCCAAGACTCACCTCCAGGGCAGGGTGCTGCCAGCTGCTCATTCTGTGGCTTCCTGAGGTCCGGGAGGAGGGCATCTCCTAGGTCCTGTGATGAGTAAGTGGAGGAGAGAGCATTGGAGCTCACTTCCCCAGCACTGAGCCTGGGGCAGCTGCAAGAGGACCACCCCAGCTAGAGGTCACAAGTCACAGTTGGAGATCATGAGTGCAAGGCTAGCCAGGGCTATATATGACACTGTCTTCCAAGACAGCCCAAGAAACAAACTCATGTACGGAGAAGCTGGAAGCTCCCTCAAGCATTGCAATCATCCAGGGTGACCCTTCAGTTCAGTCCTGGAGGTTGAGGAAGGGTGGTCTTGAGTCCCTTGACCCACATTCTACAGAGTGTTTAGCCTGTCCAGTCCCAGCACTACCAACCAGGGTAGGACCCTTGGCCTGTCACTGAAAACCCAAAGCTTCTGTACTTCCCACCTGAGTCACTGATGGCTGCTGTGTGGTCCCTGATGTTTGAGCTTCTGCTTTTGAAAAACAAGATTTGCTTTCTCTCTTAATCCCTAGGGGGCCTGTTAGAGACCAACATGCCAGAGCTGCACACCTCAGGTAGGAGCCTGCACACAGACACTCCTGTGTGGAGTGAGAATGGGATGAGGTGGAGAACACAGGGGTCCTGAACTTGGGAGGTGGAGGCAGGAAGCGGGGAGACAAGTCTATCTAGCTACACAAGGATGGAGGCTGAGGCCAGTTTGGGCCACATGGGACCCCATCTCAGAAAGCAAAAAGAGTGAAACTTTAAGGCCAGGCGGGACCAGGACTCCCCAAGTCTCAGGATGTGTGAGTTCAGGGAGAAAGCCTACCTACAACTGCACCCAGCAAGGCTGGAAACCTGAAACCTGAGGTCCTGACCCCAGACTCTTCCTTATTTGTCCATAGATCCTGTTACCCTGGATGCGAACACTGCTGAAAGAGGCCTTGTGGTTTCTCAGGATCTCAAGACAGTGAAGCGGGTCACAGCCTGTGGGTTTGGCTGTGTTAAGAGCACAGGCCCTCTGCATCTCAATCTATTCCAAAGTGTGCTGGGTTCCCCAGCCCTGAGCTCTGGCAGGTGGATCTGGGAGGCAGAGCTCCAGAGATCCATTGGCGGGGTCTGTGTGGTGGGCGTGTCTTCAGAGGTGCCTCCTGGCTGCAGCTCCCAGCAAAATTCATTGTTCCACTTGTGGGCCATTAAGGTCTCAGCCTCTGGATGCCAGCCCCTCACTCACAGCAGTGCCTTGGAGTATCTGTCCGTCATTCCTCAGAGCGTGGGCGTTTGCGTGGATCTTGATCACGGGGAGTTCGTCTTCTTCGATGCTCCACTTGCCATCACATCCACACCTTCCACACCTCTTTTAAAGGGCCTATTTTCCCCTTTTTCGGGCTCTGGGGTATTGGCTCGCAGATCAGGCTGAGGCCCTAGAGATGTTCTCATCTCTCCTCTGTTAGATGTTAGGCATGTTAAACACAGAGTGGCTCAAGCTGTCCTGTGCACATCCAGACAAGGGTTTTACACAGTCCTCAGCCGGCCTAGACAGGTCAGCCCATCTGCCATCTGCCAAGGACAGCTTCACAGCCCCCAGCCTGCTGCAGCCTCTCCACAGCCCCCAGTCCACATGCAACTGAGAGCAACTGGCACATTCTCCCAAGGACTTTTTTCACACCCAGAAAGAAGACCCCCTCCTTCATCCCAGCACATGCCCCTGCCCTACGCTCACCTGCCCATGCCCTACAAGAGCAAGACTTAGATTTTCACTACTGCTACTTTAGAGACAGCCATGCCACTGGATGCTTGCCTATTTGTCCTCCTGCCTACTTGCCAATAAATCAGCCACGCAGCTTGCTGCTTGCTGTCACCATCCTGCTTGTCCCCTGCCTGCTTGACAATAAATCTCCTTTGTACATTATGTGCTGTTTTGGTGTGACTTTACATCCCTGATCAGCCTGAAGTGGGGGAGCTTTGCCAAAGGCCCCCACACCCTACATCGCTTTCTTGCCATTTCCCAGGTGCTGAGGTGTGGGGGACACACACTGCAGCTGCAGGTGTCAGGGTCTGGGCCGGATTAGAACATGCTTTGTAGCTGGCTTTGAACCCTCATCCTGTCTGTGTCTCCTAACTGCAGAGATGACAGAGTAAGCATCACACCTTGCTGTGTTATTTGTGTGTGTGTGTGTGTGTGTGTGTGTGTGTGTGTGTGTGTGTGTGTGTGTCTGTGTGTCTGCAAGTGTCTGTGTAGGGGAGAGGGGACACTTGAGTGTATGTGCCGTGGAGGTCCACATGACTTCATAAATCATCCTGGATTGCTTTATCTTTATACTTCGCTCTGGGGTTTCCAAGGCTTGACCTCACAGAGGTTCATGAGTTCATCCTGACCAGCCATGTTGCTATGCTGCTCCTAATCAACAACAGATCCTGCCACATCAGATCGTATGTCATAAAAGTAGGCAGAGGTTCACGTGAAACAGGAAGATCTACTGGAGGGAGGGGGCAGAACAGCTGTGAGAAGAAAGGGACCAGCCAGATGTGGACAGGATTCAGGGAGGGGGAAGATGGTGGTTGTGGGGGCATTAATCAGGCAAATAAAATGGTTCATACATGAACATTCCTTCATGAAGCCCATTACTCTGTGCCATAGTTGGGCACAGGTATCAACTTGACAGTTGTGGGGTTGAGGTCTGGGCACATTTGTGGGGAATTAGTAGATGAGTTGAGCCCAGAGCACACCTGAAGGAGATTGTCTAGCTGATGGAAGGCCCAGCCTATGTAGGGTGGGATTAGGTCCTGAGAGAGTTGGCATCCTTCTGTACACTTGACCAGACATGCTGGTTGGCAAGTAAAGATTGTCCATCTCTCAGCCGTTATGTGATGATGGTGTGGCCATTTCCCTTGGCTTTGGTGTTGGTGTGAGCTCTCCTGTCAGCTGGACTGTGAACTGTAACCAGATATTCATAAGAGCCAATAAACCCCTTTTCCTTTTAAGCCATTTGATGGTTATAATCAACAGCCATGCAGGTGAACTGCAACAGAACTTGGTACCCGGAAGTAGGATGTGGCTCATAAATCTGACTATGTAGATCTTGTGGTTTTGAACGGTTTTGCTGGACAAAGTTGGAAATGTTTGAAGATTTTCACTTTGTGGATTACAAATACTGTTCTTCAGAGTATAGTGGGCCAATTGGATAATGTCAGTGCTGAGAGAGTTATGGATTATTTGGGCCCAATTTGTGATGAGGGGAACAAGGAGTTTGGTGAAGTTGGATTTAAAGACGATAGACTGGTTGATTGACAGAGGAGAACTGTGTTGGTAGCAATGAAGCTCTAGATGTGGAAAGGGCAGGCAGCAGGAGAAATGAGTATCAATAAAGGAAAACCTAGTGACTTACACTGGGATGATGGAAAACATGAATACCACGTATGGCAATTTAGTGGTTTGGAAACCCAGATGTCTTCAGGGGCCAAAAGCCCAAGTTGAAGCCATTTCTTGGCCTTTGGAAGTTTTGGCTACTTAGAAAGAGGCTTTTTCAGAGTCAGCACACTAAAGTAAGTAGCTGTAGCTCCAGTGGACCAAACCACGTGTCAACATCGCTTCGGAATCTTGCAGTGTCCCAGTGGTACTGGTTTTGGTGTATGATTATGGGGTTCATGGAGAGCAGCAGAAGCTTAGCCCCAGTCACAGGCATGGAGTTCCTGCAAGGGAAGGTGAAGCTTACTGCTGC
Source organism: Typhlomys cinereus (assembly GCA_023101885.1). Classification (NCBI taxonomy): domain Eukaryota; kingdom Metazoa; phylum Chordata; class Mammalia; order Rodentia; family Platacanthomyidae; genus Typhlomys; species Typhlomys cinereus. Next base: position 23,116 of record JALPQD010000453.1, read on the forward strand.
AGAGGCAAACACAGAGTGTTGCTTGAGATGCCAGGACCATGGGATGTATGCTGAGAACAGCTGTGAGTAGAGATTCAGCCTGGTTCAGAGGAACTCTGTTCCTAGAACTTGGAGCTGCCAACAGGGACTGGGATTGCCTAGAATTTTGAGCCATCATGACTTACATGATTAGCAACAAAAGATGGACATTGAAATACAGGATGTATCAATTCTAATTAGATATTCTCTTATTGTGTCAAGATGCTTCTAATTTGATATTTTATCTGTGATGGAGTATTTAACTTATTTTGATTTGATAGACTCCTACAGTTAAAAGATTTAGGATATTTAAAGAAAGACTTTCAGTTCCAACATTTTATAATTGAACTTTTAATTTTTTATTATTTTTTATATTCAATTGTGCGTGTATGCATGTGTGTATGTATTTGTGTGTGTGTGTGTGTGTGTGTGTGTGTGTGTGTGTGTGTGTGTGTGTGTAGAACCACAGATGAATCAGGAACCACCATGCACTGCTTCTACCTCCTCCTTGTTTACTCTGCCCCAGAATTCACAGGTTCCGCCCTAGCAGGACCAGAAACGCAGGCGCCCCACCCACTTCCACCCCGCGTCTGTACGTGGGGTCTAAGATCCGAACTCAGGACCTTCCGCCTGCAAGGCAGAGCTTAACCCCTGAGCCACCTCTCCAGCCCCCAATAATTGAACTTTTAATGACTGACATTTTCAGTTGGATTATAGAAGTTTTCAAATTTAGACTTTTGAATTAATAAAGTTAAATGTATTTATATTATTAAGATAACTTTTAACACCTGTGGGGACAAGAATTGAAGGTTACAGTTTAAAAGTGCTGTGTTTGTGTTAAGTTGACAAGGGGTGGAGTGTCATAGTTGGGCACAGATGTCAACTTGACCATTGCAGTTTTGAGCTCTGGGAACATTTGTGGAGAATTAGTAGTTGAGTTATGCCCAGAGTGAACCTGAAGGAGATTGTCTAGCTGATGGGGAAGACCCAGCCTATGGTGGGTGGGATTAGATCCTGGAATAAATGATGGAGAGCTGGTTGAGAGAGTTGGCATCCTTCTGTATACTTGGCCGGACATGCTGGTCTGGCAAGTAAGGATTGTCCATCTGTCAGCCTTTATGTGGTGATGGTGTGGCCAGTCCCTTGGCTTTGGTGTTGGCATGAGCTTTCCTGTCAAGCCAGACTGAGAACTGTAACAAGATAATCATAAAAGACAATAAACCCCTTGTTCCCTCACCCGTTTGATGGTCATTTATCAGCAACCATCCAAGTGAACTACACTCTGTATGCTAACCTAGAAAGGTAATAACAGATTTTTACACAAACTTGGATGATGAATTCTCTGAATGTATCAAGACTTCCTGGAGTGGCCTCTCCATCCCCCCATTCCCCCAGTGCTGGGCCATGTCTTTTCTGGTAGGTCTCCACTAGATGCCCCTCCGTTGAGCCCAGCAGAACTCACAGAAACATCCCACTGTTCTTCTCAGGCTGTTTTCTTCCTGTCATAAAACCTCGTTTATTTCCTTTCTTGCCTGCCTTTTTGTCCACTGAAGTGTATTTTGTCCAGGCTAACTCTGGCATGGCAGATGCTCATGCGTTTTCCTTATTTGCCCTCATTGCCCATCAATACTTAACATGGACTTGAACTTATCAACCATGTGTCCTCTGCACTCCCATCAACTAATGACATCCTCTCACAGCTGACTCACTGCAGTGGGAAGCCACGCCCCTCACTGAGGGCTCAACTCCTGGCACACATGGAGCTGAGCACAGCTGCTCAGCCTTCTGAATTATTTCTCTGTCTTTCCATATTCACTCCCCATTGGATCCCTTGTTTCTCATGCTTTGTACAACAATGTTCTTTAAAAGCTAAGAGTCTAGAAAACTTTGGTAATTCACTTTAAGACTAGGATGTAGCTCAGTGATAGAATACTTGGGTAACATAGGCAAGGCCTTGGGTTAGAATCCCAATTCATCAAGAAAAAAAAGAAGAAGGAAAAGAAAATAAAAGAAAAAAGAAAGACAAAAAAGAGAAAAGAAAACTCAGCCTTCAAAGTAAAATAGATCGGTGATAACACCTGCTCACAAACCTGACAACTGGAAGTTCAGTCTGTGGAAGCCCACATGGTGCACATAGTGGAAGGAAGGAAGTGGCCTGATCTCTACCTGTGCCATCATGTTCTGCTCTCTCTCTCTCTCTCTCTCTCTCTCTCTCTCTCTCTCTCTCCCTCTCTCTCTCTTCTCCCTTCCCCAAAACCCAAACCCAAAACTAAACATCAGCAACACCTACTCAGCATTTGCTACATTTGCTAAGTAGAACAACACCTTGGTGCTCATACCTGAGGGAAGTAAAATGCAGGGAAGCTGGGAGGGGCAGTTTTCATTCCCAGCAATGGCATCAATACAACCTCAGGTCACTTTTAAGCCTGTCTATCAACAACATTATCACTCAATATATAAAACAGATTGAACAGAAAACAGAAGTTAATTTTTTTGCATTTTTTGTTTACTGTATGCAGGTGAATGACCGTGCATGCTGTGGTGTAAGTTTAAAGTCAGAGGACAACTTGTGGCAATCAGCCCCTTCCTCCACCATGAGGTTTCTGGGATTCAGATAACAGTCTTCAGGCTGGTGGTAAGCGCCCTTACACCAAGCCATTTCTCTGGTACATGGACAGGCGTTGAAACCACATAACTACCCACTACAAGTGCTCATTCATAATTTCTGAAGTACTAGATCTAAAGAGTGGCTTGCTGGGCGAGGGCTCAGCCACAGAGTAAAGGCAATAGGAGTGACTAGGTGTGGCCTGTGTCTCTGTTCCCAAATGTCTTTGGAGCTACCAGAACTCATTGTAAGGACCTGATATCAACACAGGGGAACTCAGCCAGCTGCCAAGACAAGAGGATGGTTCTATTCAGACATCCTGAGTAGCAGGTCTCTGCAGCAGAGCAGCGGGAAACAGGTGCATCTTTCATTCTTAGTCCTCAGAGCACCTGGTGGGAACCTGCCAGTGCTGGGGCTGCCTTATGGCTGGCCACAGAGTCCTTACCTGGCAGGCAGGAGACCCCGGTTCAAAACCCAGTACTGACAACAAGTTTTGAAAATTTTTAAAGAGAAGAAAGAAAAAGAAGAAGAAGAAAAAGAAGAGAGAAAAAGAAGGAGGAGGAGAGGAGGAAAGAGGAGGAGGAGGAGGAGGAAGAGGAGGGAAGAAAGAAAGAAAGAAAGAAAGAAAGAAAGAAGAAAGAAAGAAAGAAAGAAGAGAGAGAGAGAAGAAGGAAAGGAGGAGGAAGAGGACGAGGAAGGAGAAGAAAAAATAATAGGAAGGAGAAGGAAAAATAAGAAGAGAAGGAGGAAAAGGAAGAGGAAGAAGGAGAAGAAGGAGGAGAAATAAGAAAAGGAGGGAGGAGGAGGAAGAGGAAGGGGGAGGATGAAGAGAAGGATGAGGAGACACTCAGACAGGAATATACAAAGAACAGGACAAGATGTATGTGGAATGTTCAACAAATGGTGGAAAGAAAGAACTGACTACTACAAGTCATCCTTTGGCCTTCATCCATTTGCCTTGATATGCACGTTCATGTTCTCTCTTTCTCTCTCTCTCTCTCAAATAAATAAATATTTTTAGAAAACAATGGTAAGTCAAATTTATTGTAACTTGGAAAAGGTCAAATTAGATTCCGACCTTACATGTTCACCAAAATATCTTGGATAATTTAACTTCTTACAGTACATGTTGAAAGATGCTCTTTGCAATATTCTGTGTAATGTAAGGCTGAAGAGCATTTCAGAAGAACTGGATGTACTGGTGGAGAATGGAGAATGTCCAAAGCATACTTTAGATGATAAAAACAAGATATAGGAAAAAAGAGAAGTCTGTTGTGCATTTTCTGTTGTTTTGTTAATTTCTTGTTGTTTTTGTTAATTTTTTTTCAGAATTAGGAATTGAAACTGTGACTTCATTCATGGCAAGCACAAGCTTTACCAATAAGTTGTATCCAAGAACATGGTGTGTGTGTGTGTGTGTGTGTGTGTGTGTGTGTGTGTGTGTGTGTATGTGTATGTTTTCTGTTCTTTTTCTTTTTTTCTGTCCGTGTGTACACAATGTGTATACATATGTATGTGTGCCTGCATACCTTTGTGTATGAGGGTATGTATGTTTCCTGTTTTATCATCTTTTAAAATTTTTTCTATGTAAACATGTGTGCACATGCTCCTATATGTGTGTGAGAGTGAATGTAAATATGTATATATTTTACTTTATATTTCTCTTTTTTTCTGTGCATTCACTCATATGTGTGTTTCAAAGAGGTAATTTGGGCTGGATAGATGGCTCAGCAGTTAAGACTGCCTTGCAAGCAGAAGGTCCTGAGTTCAGATTCCAGGTCCTACATAAAAAATGCCAGGTGGAAATGGTGGCAGCCTGCACTTCTGGCCCTAGTTAACAGATCCTGGGAAATCCCAGATCAAAGCAAAAAAAAAAAAAAAAAAAAAAGATAGAAGCAATCCATGGATTTCCAAAGTCACCCTTGTTCCTCCAGAGACACACATACATATGGGTGCACACACACATACACACACACATACACACACACACACACACACACACACATACACACCACAATAAACGAATGAATGAATTAAAAGAGTTAATTCACACCTACAGTTTTTTGGAATAAGGTGCAAAAAATAATCCAATACTCATTGCTGTATTGTGTCTGAGGATGGGAAGAGACAGGAAGAAAAATGCTTAGCTTTAGTATTTCACTACTTAGCACTGTCTGAACTTTTGCCAAGAGCATAATGCATTTATAAGAAAAAAGAAAGTGACCATCATGATTAAAAAAAGGAGGAGGAAGAGAAGGAGAAAGGAAGTAAAGAAGAACCGAGGGAGGAAGTAAAGAAGGAAAGAGGAAAGAAGGAAGGAAGAAAAGGTGAAAGAAAGGGAAGAGCTCATGCGTGGGTTTTCAGATTCCACCGAATCTACAGAATAACCCTCAGCAGTGGTGACTGACGGCTGCCTAGCCAAGCTTCTGGCTCCATGCACAGGAATGGTCCGGGCAGCCCAGGGATGGTCCCCAGTGTCGACACAGCACGTCAGCATCTTCCACCAGCAAAGTGCTCTTGCTTCCTGGACTGGGCCGTCATAGTCTCTAGACAGACTCACAGCGATGCCAGGAAACAGCGCGACATTCCCAGGAAAAGGAAGAACAGGATCCAATCAAGAAGGTGCAGGATGGAGGTGAGGTCAGCCACAGGGAAGTCAGCCAGTAGCAGGTGCTGGTGGCCCCGATTGCTAAGTGCTGGCCTTGACTGGCAGGTGCTGCCCTCAGCTGGCAGGTGCTGGCGTTGACCGGCATGTGCTGCCCTGCACTGACCTCAGCTGGCAGGACATCATACCTTTACCTTGTGGTGACTGCTGACGTTCTAGCTGGCGAGCTCAGAGTGCGGCTGGTGCTCCTGGCACTGGAGGATTCCGCGCACAGAGTTGCTGTTCCCTCGCAGAACCTGCCCACCGCTTCTGATGGCTGAGCAGAGGCGACCCTCTCCCAGGAGCCGCTGGGAAAGGGGCTTGCAGCACAAGGGGCGGCCGCGGGTCTCCAAGGCCAAGGCCTTCTCCACAGCTGCATCAGGCATACGCGGCGGAAGAAGGATCCGCACACGGTGCTCAGGGCCTCCTTCGGTGCTCCAGGCAAATGGGGCCGTCATCGTTCTGGCCCCTTTGAGCAGCAAGACCGTGGCCTCCACCCACCAGCTCCCTGGGGGTCCTCAGGTGAGAGGACTTGGAGGAAGCCCATCCCACTCAGCCCCGAGGGGCTCGGGCTCCCAGGCCAGGCAGGTGTCCCCCTCCACCAGAGACCCCAGAGCCTGGACCTCGGGGACCACCTGCAGGAGTCTCCACAACACTTCAGCTGTGCCAGGCGCCCCGGTTCTCCCCACGCTGGATGAACTGACCCCACGCTTTATGTATCAAGTATGTGGAGCAAGCACGTGACACAAACCCACTTCGTTTCCCCAGAGCTCGCCCTGGAGGGCTCAGCGCACTGCGGAGTCAAGGCTGTGGCCGGAAGTAAAGCCATTGGGGCCGAGGCGCGGACAGCTTCTCTGTTAGTGGCCGTTGGGGAGAACGTGGTTGGAGTTGGGCAAGGAGTTCCCACCCTGGCCCTCTGCCCACAGTGCTGACTACTCGCTGTCCCTGATGTCAGAACCTGTCAGAAGCTCCTTTCCCGACCCAGCATCCTCTCCATCCACTCAACTGGCTTCAGAGTGGAGCCACGTGGGCGTCTCTGTGCCTCAGCTGGAGGCTATGACGTCAGAACATGAGGCTGCTCCCCTCCTGCTGGAGCAGAGAGGTGCATGTGGTGCCTAGCTGGTTCTCTCTCTCTCTCTCTCTCTCTCTCTCTTTCTCCTTTTACTCAGTCTGGGACCCCAGCCCCTATGGTGGGGCCACCCACATCATGTCTTTCCTCCTCATAAGCCTCTCTGCAAACATCCTGGAAGATTCACCCACGGATGTTTCTCCTAATGCCATAGGCAGTCCACCCACCCTCACCCCCGGTCCTTCTTTCCTTCCCCACCTTTCTTTTTCACTCCTTCTTCTCTTCTTCTCCCTCCTGCTCCTCTTCCTCCTTTTCCTATATGTTCTTCCTTCTCTGTCAGAGTCTCACTGGAGGTGACCCACGGCTGAGAATTTGTTGCATAGCTTCAGGCTGGCTTTGAATCCCATGTGAGGCCACAGTTTCTTGGCCTTCCTCTCAAAGCAGGTGACCCCTCAAATCTCAGCATTGCAAGTGCGGTAGACCCCTTCCTCAGTCCATACTTTCACTCCCTGACCACCATGAAACTCTCAGGTTTGACCAGACACAGAGTCACATGTGTATTATCTAAGTACTCCAGGGGTCTCAGGCAGGAGGTCTGGGGTTTGAGGCAAGCATGACCACATAATGAGATGTTATCACAACAATTAAAAAAAAAAGATGGCAGGGTAGGTAAAGAGGAGGAAGAAGTGGAGGAGGAGAGGAGCTGCCTTCCTTAACTCCCTGAGGACCTGAACATGTAACTTTCTCTCCCTGTGTCAGGCCACAGTCCTGTGTGGGTGGATAGTGGAGGAACAGCCACCAGCACTGAGGTCACCAATGTCTTGATCTGCTCATGCCCAGTGTGCGTGCATGTATGTTAGAGATAGAGTGTATGTGTGTCTGTGTGTGTATTTGTGTGTGTATGTGCATGTGTTCATATCTGTGTGTGTTATATGTGCATGTGTACATGTGTCTGTTGTATGTGCTTGTGTATGTATGTGTCTCTGTGTGTATGTGTGTCTGTGTCTGGGTGTTGTGTGTATGTGGGCATCTATGTGTGTCTGGGTATGTGTGTGTTATATCTGTGTGTTGCACGTGTGTGTGTGTGTGTGTGTGTGTGTGCTCGCGCGCATGTGTAATGTATTCCCAGCAAGCCTCTGATTCTGTGTAACTGAGGAGGACTTTGAACTTGTGACCCTCCCACTTCCCTGTCATGAGAGCTGGGAAGGGCAGGTGTCCCCACCACACCTGGTTTATTCAGTGCTTCAGGAAACCCAGGCTTCCTGCAACCTAGACACACACTGTGCCAACTGTCCTGCATCCCAGCTCATCTCTAATTTATTTATTTATTTTTTATTACTAATTATCTTTTGAAATAAATTAATTCTGTCTTATTGTTCTGATTTACAATCTCATACATGTAGACAATGCATTTTGATCATATCTACCCCTTTCTCCTGGTTCCTCTGGGTATTTCCCTCGCATGTTAGCCTCCAACATTTATGTCCAAATTTTTAAAATTGGACAATATGAAATGATGTGCAAGCAGTAAATGAAAATACATTAATGCAGATAACCATGTTCCACATGGTTAACACCACATGATAAAGCTGCACAACAGCAGTTCTGTCCATCTTCTATGAGACTAAGTTCATGGGGTGAACACACAGAGCACCGGCCTCCAAGTCCATCCTCATCATTAGCACATGGAGCCCTGGCCCACAGGAGGCCGACCACATTGTGGGCACACGGAGCCCCAGCCCCTAAGAGACCATCCCCCTTGTGAGCACACAGGAGGCCACCCACCTTGTGAGCATGTGGAGCCCCAACCCAGAGAAGCGTCCACACTGTGTGCTCCTGGAGAAGACCCCAGGAGAGGCCTTCATGTTGTGAGCACACACATATGGAACTCAGGGTTTTGGCAGGCAGTGTGGTTTGTCCGGTTATTAATCATTCAGCTGTCCACAGGACAGAACACTGAATGTAGAAATGGTCTCATCTCCTCTCTGCCACCATCTGATGCTCATGGGATATAGAAGTCACATGTGCAGTGCCCTAGAGGCAGGTATTTATTTAATTTCTGTGTGTGTGTGAGTGTGTGTGTGTGTGAGTGTGTGTGTGTGTGAGTGTGTGTGTGTGTGTGTGTGTGTGTGTCTATGCATATCAGGAGGCATGGTGTGTGCTATGGAGTGTTAAGGGTACCTTCAAGAATCATCCTGGATTGCGCTACCCCCTTACTGCGTTGCTCTGGGACTTCCCTGCCTCTGCCTTCCTGGGCCGAGGAAGCAATCCCGAACATTTCTGTCACATTTTTTTATGTTGGATATGGGATCAGAACTCAGTTCCTTCTGCATGTGAGGCAGAGGATTAAGCCTTCAGCCATCTCTTCAGCCCCTGGTCTCTGATTTTTTTTAAACTTAGGTTGACAACACTAAACAAATCCTGAAGATATTTTTTCTGTTCACATGTAATCCAATGACTGAAACCTTAAATCATGAGCAGGTTGTCTCTGATGACCATGGGTTCCCTTCACCTCTGACCACCCTGGAGTCATGGTCCTGGCAGGAGACATGGACTCTAAGAAGTAACACTTTCCCCTTCTTCATGGTTACACTGTTGAAACAATGGTCATCAAAGAATTAAAATCCCCTCAATCCCATGCTAGGGCCTAGGAAGCTGAACCTGGCACCTTCCAGAGGAGGAGGTGGCCAAAGAGGAAGAAGATTTCAAGAGCTCTGCGGGCTCCACTCACAATTAGCATGGTGCACACATGGCCACATAAGTTTCCTGGCCTTTATTTTTTCTTTGCGATCAAATTCTAGCAACGACACAGAAAAGATGGAGTCTCTTTCTCCCGAGTTTGGCCAAACTAAATAATCTGCTATCCTTAACCAGTTAGTTTCCTAATTTAAGGAAACTTTTAAGACATGGGAGATTTGGGTCCTTATTTCTGTTTGATCTCCTTGTTAGCTTAGTTTTCTTCACTGGTGTATTTACTAAATTATTCCCATTTGCATCACCTGTCACTCTGCCCAGAGAGGACCAAGTTCTTTCACCAGGGTTTTGGCAGCTGCTTTCATACAGACACAAGGTGGTGGTATCTACTAGGATGAGACTTCGTGGTATCCTTTGAACTGCAGCTGTGAAGGACTGGCTTCCTTCACTCATCTCAGCATCATCCTATATCTTTAAAAAAAAATCAGGGTGGATAAAACTGGCAGTGTAACCCTTCAGGTGAAGGAAAACCAGCTGTGGGAAGAAAGACCTATACTACTTGTGTGGGAAAGAAAGCAGTAAAAAGTTCTGTTTTAGGTGAGCAGAGGAGGTTCCAGCCTGCAAGCCAGCAAGAGCTGGGGACAAGAAAGAAGGGTGTTTTGTGTAAGAAATGGCCAAAATCATGGCTGGAAATGCAGGTGTGTCCCTGGAGGATGCCCATCTGCTGAGGGGGCAGACTGTCAGGACCATGAGGTGCACATGGGTCTCAGGCGTATGGAGAGCAAGTGGAGAACAGGTTCTGAACCCCTGAATTCTACCCATGCACACAGGAAACAGCCTCAAGTGCAGGGATCCCACACACTTGTGGAGTGCAGAAAGCGGAACTCAGAAGCAGGGTGTGGAAGGTGTGGATGGAATCTCAACAGCAGCAGGAAGGTGGAAGCAGGAGGATCAGGAAGAGTTCAAGGCCATCCTTGGCTGCATGGTGAGTTGAGAACAGCTTGGGCTACTAAAGACTGTGTTAACAGAAAAAGTCAACAACATCAGCAGCAGCAGCAGCAACACCATCGTCATCATCATCATTATCGTCATCATCAAACAGATAAAGTAAACCAGGTTGTGGTGGCACATGCCTGTAATCTCAGCTCCTGGATATCAGGTTGACATCTGAGACAGACAAGCACAGATATCATAGCAAGCCATAGAAAAGCCCCGCCTACTGTGTCCCCTGGTTTGCTGGATTCCCCTCCCTGTGACCATAGCACTTAGTTGGCAAGTTCCGTGATTTGTGACTTTCTTTCTTCTGCAAGTAATAACTCTCATGGAAGCACTTGCATGGCAGACTGCATTATTTAGGGCAACCTGATTCCCTGCTCCTGGGCCATGGGGGTCCTCAGGTTTGGCTTAGAATAAAATGGCTCTTGTTTCCTTTGAGTTTAGAGCTGTGTTTTGCTTCAGTGCCACCAAGATTTGAGAATGTCCACTCAGACCAACTGGCTGGCTCATACCTGTGATCCCAGCATCAGAGAGTTAGAGGCAGAAGGATCAGAAGTTTGTGGCCATTCTCAGCCACACAGTGAGTGATGGGCCAATTTGGATCTCATGAGACCCTCAGCATCCTAGGGCTGTGCCCCAAAGACACCACACTAGGGGGTGGGTCTTTATCTCAATGGGTGGACAGCTTGTCTAGAAGGGAAAAGGTCCTGGGTTTAGTCCCTAGCAGCAGAAAGAAATAAAAATACAAAGAAAAAAGAAAGGGGACTGAATTCATGACTCAGAGGTTAAGACTCAGTCTCATAAGCAGAAGATTTTGAATTCAAATCCCATGTCCCATATAAAAATGCCAGGCTGAAATGGTGGCGGCCTGCACTTCCAGCCTGGTGGGTGAGGCAAGGGAAATCCCAGAGCTAAGCAAGAAGGAAGCAGAAGTAATTCAGGATGATTCCTGAAGTCACCCTTTGTCGTCCACAGGCATACATGTGATAAACGTGTGCGTGGGAGCACACACATACTCACTAAATGAATGAAGTTTTTTTTTTAAAATAAAGAAGAAAGGAGAGGAGGAAGGAAGGAAGGAAGAAAAGAGGAAAAGAAGGAAATTGAGAAGGAGGGAAAGAAGGAGGGAAGTAAGAAAGAAAGGAAGGAAGGAGGAAGAAAAGGAGGGAGGAAGGAGAGTACTTTTGAGAGCTACTACTCCTGTGTTAAATGACAAGGAAGAGCACTGTCCAGAAACCCCTCCCCTCAGACCACACTGGACCATAACTTCTTAACCCAGCAGGCCTGTGGCTGCCAGGCCCAGTGTGGAGCCTCTAGCTGCCCCTTTCAGAAGACCCCATGTACAAGGGTGTGACTCAAGGGCAGCAGTGTGGTGAGACCCTCTGGGAGCTGGAGACGAGAAGCAGCAGAGCTACCTCCTAGATGGTTTCACAGCCAGGAAACCTGACAGGAGCCGCCCAGCAGTGAGCTCAGATCCAGGGAGGACCTGCCAACACCAATGGGGTGACGTGTGTTATCTGAGACCACAGAGCTCAATGACACCCTCTTCCCCACTCTGCATTGCCTTCGCCTCCCTATGTTAGGCTATAGCTGGACATGAAAACAGGAAGAAGGGTAACAGAATACAAAGGGATAGACTGAAGGGAGGAAGGAGATTCTTTCCCCTGCACTGCCTTACCTCCCTAGCAACTCCTTAGCAACCTCATACAGATATAAACAATAGCCAGTCCCGCCCAGAGACTCCTCAGACTTCCTTCTGTCCATGGCAGCTTCTCCCTATTCCCTCAGACCTTCAACTATCTTTTCTGTTCCAAAGCTTTCCCACCTCAATGCTGAACTATGGTCCTGTTGCCCACCAAATCTTCGGTTCTAACAAAACTTGTAATTTACCTTATGCTGGCTTCTCTTATGCAATGACCCTCCATGTCAACCTGACACATTGTCCTTTCCCAACCACTGACCTCACAGGACAGAGTCAGGGAGGGATGCACAGACAAACCACCAGAGAAAAGACGGCACAGAGATGCCAGTACAGAAGACCCCAGCAGAGACAGACAGGCTGTTGCAGGTGCCCTGGGAAAGCAAAAGATCCACAGGGGCAGGAGCCTTTCTGGAGGGTCAGTTCGCCATTGCAAACCCTGCCTGCAGCTGAGGGACAGTCTCAGGGAGTAGACTTTGCAACTCGTCCTGTTGTCAATTGCTTAATGAAAAGATGCTTGATTAGTTCAAGACACAGCATGCATTACCCAGTCTTAAAAGGCACATGCTCACAGTGTGGTTTGTTCTCAGAGGTGGTGAAGTAGGCGGCCATCTGTCTCTTTTCGTTACAATGTCCCTGCATTGGAGCTTCTACTTTCTTCTGTCATCTACTCTGTGCCTTCTCCCTCACTTCCTCTTTCCCTGACCTGCAGTCAGAAAGAATCTTTAACTTTCGGTTTCTGATTCCTTCCCCCTTCTACTGTCAGATCCACATACAGACTTCTAGCTTGAACCTCTGGAAGCCCCACAGCTCCACCATGTCTAGCAAACAATTCACCAGGAAGTTGCAGGAGGAAATGACCTGTCCCATCTGCATGAAGTTTCTGCAGGAGCCTGTCACCATCGACTCTGAGCACAATTTCTGCCTCCAATGCATCAGCCGGGTTGGGGACACTTCAGACATCGTTCTCCAGTGTCCCCTGTGCAAATACTCTGTGCAGAGGCGCGCGTTCAGGGCCAACAAGCTATTGCCAAATCTGGTGGAGGAAACCCAAGCTATAGAACCAGATAGGGAGGACCTGACATGCCATCGGCATGGGGAGAAGATCCATTACTTCTATGAGGATGATGGGGAGTTCCTAAGTGTGGTGTGTCATGACACCAAGAAGCACAGATCCCACCACTGCAGTGTGATAAATGAGGTTGCTCAACACTACAAGGTAAGTGGCTGGTCCAGGACGAGGTGAGGGGGGACGGGAACTCATAGCTGCTCCAATGATTCACACCAGGGCCCCACTCCTCACCCCACTCCTTGCACTTGAGTGGGTAGTTTGTAGCCAGCTCTCTGACCTGTGAAGCAGGAGGGACAAGGACCAAACAGAAGTTTGACTCAGAAGGACTCAAGTCCTGGGGTTACTGCTGACCCTCAAGGACTCCCCTCTCCCAACAGGCTGCTCTCACCTCACTGGGGATGAAACACAGGGTTTTGGAAAAGCTTGTGTTCTACCACAGAGCCACACGTGCAGGCCTGGTGTCTTTGCTTTCTGTGGGGCAGACAAGACCAATCTCCCAAACAGTGGGCAGGACAGAGGAGGAGAAGCCTCTCTTAGACAGTCCCAAAGCAGCATCTATATTATCAGAGCTAGTTGTCAACAAGTGTCATTTTCTTATGCTGCTGAATTTCTAGTTTCTTATTCCTGCTGTGCCCTCTCCTCAGCTTGAAAAGAAAGGAGGCAACTCATAACAACACCAGGACCCCCAGGAGATGTCAGTGGGCCTCCTCCACAGAGCCAGAGCCTGCCTAAGTGCTCTCTTCCTACAGGGACTCATTGACAAGCAGGTGGAGGTTTTGAATCAGAAGCAGGAGGAGATGCTACAAGAGAAGGTGCATGTCCAACGCAATGTCCAACACGCTATTGACCTCACAGTCTAGCATCTGCTAAAGCCACCAAGATCCTTGGAGGCAAGGGATTGACAGCCACAGTAGTGCTCCTATGCTTAAGGGGAACATGGGAAAGGGTTCAGGGAAATGCCACTGGGTCCTTGTACATCATCGGAGAGCAGGGTCCAGAGGAGAGTCAGGCATGCACAATAAAGGACTCTCTGGGAATTGGGGAGGGAGGCACTGGGGACGGAGAGGGAGGAGAGAGGGGAGGGGGAGCAGGGGGTTCGGGGGGAGGAGGAGGGAGGGAGGGATCTGGTGTACCTATTAAGTTTGTATGAGCAGAAATAATAATAAAAAATGTATTAAAAAAAAAGAGAGAAGATGCAAGCCAAAGAAACGATTACTGCCTTAAGGGTAAGTGAGAACCTTCAGGGAAGCTTCTAGTACGTCCTCTTGCACTGAGCCAGGACAAAGCCCAAGGACACAGCAGCACGGGGCAGAGGGCTGGGAGCCATTCAGCAGGGGATGTGTCCCAGTTCTGTCCCTAGGGTGACCTTCCTGGGTGGAGTCATCCTGGAAACAGTGCAAGTCCACTCCTCACCTCCCCACAAGTGGTGGTATAAAGAAAACCTTTACTTTTCTGACAATTCAAAATACAAGTCTAGAAGCCTAGAAGCCATGCTCTGTCCCGTCCAGGCCATAACTGGAGACAGATTTCCCCAGTTAGAAAAGACACAGGCTGTAATCACCAGATACCTTGATCTGTTACTCCTGTGGGTGCCTTTGAGTGGATAAGCTGAGAGCCAGCTAAAACTAGAAGGGTTTTCTTTTCCTTTTTTTTGGAAATAGATCTCACAGAGTCCAGCCTAGCCTGGAATGCGTTCATGAATTATGTTAAACATAGCATGGACTTTTGCTTCCTTAGCAGTTAGCCTGCAGGGTTGCTGATAAATCACCAAGGAATGGCTTAAGGGAGCAAGGAGTTTATTTTCTCTTAGGATTGTCTGATCACTGTTCTCATTCCAGATTGGCAGGAGAGCTCATACCAACCCCAGGGTCAAGGGAAATGGCCACAACATCTCTACATAAGGGCTGAGAGAGGGGCAATCCTTGCTAGACCAGCATGTCTGGCCAATTGTAAACAAGGATGACAACTCTCTCAACCAGCTCTCTGTATTTTATTCTAGGGTCTAATCCCACCCACCATGGGTTGGCCCTTCCCCATCAGCTAGTCAATCTCCTGCAGGCTTGCTCTGGGTTTAACTAGACCTTTAATTCTCTACAAAATGTGCCCAGAGCTCAAACCCTGAACTGTCAAGTTGACACCTGTGCCTAACTATGACAACTTCTGAACCTTTTGCTGAGATCTGGATCAAAGGCCTGTGAAACCATATGCAATTACTGGGTGCCAGCATCCAAACTGGGGTTTGCTTGAGGCAGGGGGCTCACATAGCCCAGGCTGGCCTCAGGTAGCCACCAACTAGCCTTAAACTGCTGATTCTCCTCCCTCCACTGAGATGCAGGTGTGCTGACCCTGCCTGGGAAACGTGAGTGCATGTGCTCAGGTCCTTAGATACAACCATAAATGTCATTGAGCTTAAATCCAAGAACAGATGATTCTTCGTTGGATCTTCTTGGTCTTCTCATTTCCAGCAGGTCTGCCCCTGCCAGCTAGTCTATACTGGAGTTCAGTATAAACATTATACAGGTAAAAAAATGAACAGAGGTCTGGAAGGTCACTAGAGGCCAACATCACCTCTGTGACCTCTCACTTTGTCTCAGGCCCAGGTGCATCTAGAAAGATTGAAAATCATTGAGGTATTTAAGGTCTTCAGGCAGAGGCTAGAGGAGGAAAAGCGCTTCATCCTGTCCAGGTTGGACTGGCTGGAGCGGGAGGGAGCCAGGCAGATGCAGCACTGTGTCACTGACATTGACAAACAGCTGGACGCCCTCAACAAGCTCATGGAGTCCCTGGTGGCCAAGCTGCAAATGCCGCCCAGGCAGCTGCTGCAGGTGAGTCCTGGGAGCAGAATTGTGGACAGGCAGCTCCCTCCC
Organism: Typhlomys cinereus; assembly: GCA_023101885.1. NCBI lineage: Eukaryota > Metazoa > Chordata > Mammalia > Rodentia > Platacanthomyidae > Typhlomys > Typhlomys cinereus. The sequence goes on from JALPQD010000453.1 coordinate 38,780, forward strand.
GTCTCAGGATGGAGCGTGGATGACCTGGCAGAAAGCTTGAGGGAGCCTGACTTTTCCCTCCAGGTCCAGGGTTTTCCATCTGAAAGTCTACCTTGCTGGTCTTTACCTGCACTACCAGCACTCAGGACAAAGGCAGGAGGATTGCTTCCAGCTTGAGGCCAGTCTGTGGAAAAGAGCAAGAGCCTGTCTCACACAAGGGTGTGTGGGCTGACTCACATATGTGACCCTAGTGCTTGGGAAATGTGTGGAGTCCCTGGGTCACCAAGAGTCAGGGCCAGCCTGGGCAATAGAGGAGGGCTCCCATTTCAACAAACAAACAAACAAACATACATCCCACTAAAATAGGGATTGGAGAGATGGCTGAGTGAGTAAAGTGCTTTCCACAGAAAGGTGAGGGCCTGAGTTTGAATCCCCAGCCTGGGCTACCTAATGACACACCATCTCTAAGGAAAAAATAAAGTACTTTGTCTCACTGGCCGTGGTTCAAGGATTCAGTTACCTCAGAAGCTGGAGGCAGCTAGACTCACTCATCACATCCACAGCAAGAGCCCAGTGTGATGGGTCAGTGCACGTTTACACTAGGTTCTCCTGGTCCTTCTGTGGAGACCCTGCCCGGGGAAAGGGTGCTGCCCACAGTGGGCTGAGTCTTCCCTCGCTGATGAATGTAATCAAGACCCTCCCTTACAGCCTGGCCCAGAGACAGTGTGAATCTAGAGAATCCTTTCCAGGCGTTTCCCATGTCCTGCCTGCTAGCTTGACTTTACTCCCCATGGCTTCATTCCTTTTCTTTGGGGTACAGGGTCTCTGAGTGTCCAGATTGGTTTTGGACTGCATGCAGCTGATGTTGGAAGGGGCCTTCTGCTCCTCATGTCACCACCCCCATCCTGGACTGGGTTCCTCTTAGAACAACTCTCCAGGATGGCATGTTGGTGGGTGGTTGGATGGAAAGAAAGGTGAGGAAGGAAGAGAGAGAACACAGATGCTGGAGTTGCTCTCCCTTGATCTCACAGTGTGAGCCTCGCCCTCCACACCTGAGCTCAGGAGTTCTGAGGCTGCTCTCTTTCTCCTGCAGGACATCAAGGCAACCCTGAGCAGGTATGATGGGCCGTGCCACACACACCTGGCTTGCTGGATCACTCACGCACCCAGTGAATCTTTGTCCACATGGGCTGTGTGTGCCCTGCCCTGCTGCTCAGGCTGCACCAGGAACTCAGCTGTGCACAGCAGCTGGGGCTGCTGGGTAGACCAGCTGTCTGCACTCCTGCTCCCAGCTTCTCTTCCTTCCTGGCACCCTGCATGGGCTCCTGCTCAGCTGCATCATCCTGGTCTCCTACTCTGTCTCCTGCTCTGTTTTCCCATCTTGTTCTTTCCCTCCTCTCTGCCTCTCCCCATCTCCTCCTCAGCTCTCCTCACTCCAGCTCAGCCTAGTCCTAACACCCAGCTCACTAGCCTGAGGCTGCAACCCTCTCCTCAGCTCCATCCCTGCAGCCCTGCCACTGGCTCTTCCTCTGTCTACTGCAGCCCAGAGCTGCCACACAGTTGGGCTGTGTCTTCACAGGAGTGAGAAGTTTCAGTTTCACAACTCAACCCCAATTCCTGCAAACCTGGAGAAAAAAAATCAGTGAAGCAAAATCAAGTCATCACTGCACCATACGGAAGCTGAGCAAAGTCAGAGGTGAGGACAGCGCTGGCCCCACCTGTACCTGGAGACCTTTCCTGTCATCCATGGGTCTACCTGAGTCCACAGCGGCCAGCAGTGGGCCCCGGGTGCCCAAATGCTGGGTGTCAGCTGAACTCTTTCCAGACTTCTGTATCCAGGCAGATCCCACAGCAAGGATTTGTTTGCCTGCCCCACCCTCTGCAATGAAAAGCGACCTGGACTTATGTCCTATGCTGTAACTGCCATGTTTAGGGTAAATCTATGCTGTGGTAGCCTCGACAAACCAGGTTTAGTTACCTTTTCTGATGAGCCTTATTGATTGATTGATGGATTCAGTCAATAATTGAAAGAAGAGAAAGATTTCGTCAATGAAGCCACAACGGGGAGACAGAGAAAGAAATATAGTCCAAGTGATCCTCAGGGTTCTGATATGAGTTTTAGGTTTAAATGGAGGAAGTGAAAAGCAAGCGTTCACATGTGTGGCTCCTCCTGTATTTCTTCTGCATCTGGACAGGGCTGTGCTGGAGGCCACTTCAGGGGAGCTGAGAGCAGCCCTCTCTCCCTCTTGGCACATTCTGAGTCCACTTAGAATATGACAGACCCCAGTTCCCACCCTATCCTGGAATCTGAAGTCAGGTCACTGCTGAACAGCCCAGGCTTCCTTGCTTAACCTCTCTGGACTGTCGGTGTCCTTCATTCTCTGCCCCAGAGGACCTCCAGGCTGAAGGGGAGAAGGACAGACACACCTTCCTGGAGGGCATGGAGGACGAGGACAGGAGGAGCTGTGAGTGTGCTGGGGGCTGCTTCCTTCCTGTGGGGGAAAGGAGGATGGCAAGGACAGAATTCTCTTCATAGGCTAGGAAAGTCCCAGGGGTGGGTGACCTCCAGTGGAGAAAAGGCTTACAGGCAAATGCTTTGTTGCTGTCAACCACCAAATAACTCACTATGTAGGGAAAAAAAACCTCCTACTTAAAAGTCTTTAAAGAGAATAGAAAGTGGGGACTTATTTGATGCAGGTGGATTGTACCTTCTATACTTCCCAACTTAGTTACTGATGGCTGCTGTGTGGTCCCTGATGTTTGCAGCCTCTGCTTTTGAAGAACAAGATTTGTTTTCTCTCTTAATCCGTAGGGGGCCTGTTAGAGACCAACATGTCAGAGTCGCTCACATCAGGTAGGAGCCTGCACACAGACATCCTGCTTGGAGCAGGGAATGGGATGAGGCGGAGAACACCAGGGGTCCTGAACTTGTGAAGCAGAGGCAGGAAGAGGGGAGACAAGTCTATCTAGCTATACAAGCAGGGAGGCTTAGGCCAGTTTGGGCCACCTGTAACCCTATTTTAGAAAAGAAAAAAAAAAAAAAGAAACTTCACGGCCAGGCGGGGCCAGGACTTCCCAGGACTGGGGGTGTGAATCCAGCCAAAAAGCCTCCCTACAACTGCACCCAGCAAGATTCCAAATCTGACAACCCGATTCCAGACTCTTCTTTATCTGTTCATAGACCTGGTGACCCTGGATGCCAACAGTGCTGAAGGAGGCCTTGTGGTTTCTCAGGATCTCAAGACAGTGAAGCTGGATGCAGCTTGTAGGAGTGGCTCTGTTAAGCGGACATTGCTTCACTATTTATTGGGAAGCTTGCTGGGCAGCCCAGCCCTGAGCTCTGGCAGGTTGATCTGGGAGGCAGAGCTCCAGAGATCCGAGAACAGGGCCTGTACGGTGGGCATGTCTTCAGAGGTGCCTCCTGGTTACAGCTTCCTGCAGATGAAGTCTTTGTGCCACTTGTGGGCCATTAGGGTCTCATCCTCCGGATGCCAGCCCCTCACTCACGAAGGGGTTTTGGAGACTCTGTCAATCAATCCTCAGAGAGTGGGCATCTGCGTGGATCTTGATCACGGGGAGTTCGTCTTCTTCGACGCTTCCACTAGCTGTCACATCCACACCTTCCACACCTCTTTTAAAGGGCGTATTTTCCCCTTTTTCGGGCTCCGTGGTCCTGGCTCCCAGATTACACTGAGGCCCTAAAGATGTTCTCATCTCTCCTCTGTTAGATGTTAGGCATGTTAAACACAGAGTGGTTCTATCTGCCCCCTGTGGACATCCAAACAAGGGCTTTTCACAGTCCTCAGCCAGCCTAGACAGGTCAGCCCATCTGCCACTGTGCCAAGGACAGCTTCACAGCCCCCAGCCTGCTGCAGCTTCTCCACAGCCCCCAGTCCACCTGCAACTAAGAAAAATTGCCACATTCTCCCAAGGACTTTTTTCACCCACCTGGAGAGAAGCCCCCCATCTCTCCTCCCTGCACATGCCCCTGTCCTATGCTCACCTGCCCATGCCTTACAAGAAGAACACAGAGTTAGATTTTCACTGCTGCCTCTCTATCTGCTTTAGAGACAGCCATGTCACTTGCTGCTTGCCTTTGTCCTCCTACCTACTTGGCAATAAATCTTGTTAAAGGCCAGAGTCACTAAAGGGCCAAAAGGAACTCGTAAAACTTGTTTATGTTAGAGGCCAGAGTCACTAAAAGGCCAAAAGGAACTCAAAAAACTTGTTTGATATGCGTCCCCTGGGAATCCAGCTACCAGGACATTCCAGAGGAGCCATAAAAACGCCCCGGACCCAGATAACAGATATCGCAACTGCGCGACCACCAGGCGCCTCGACCACCAGGCGCCTCCACAGATGCTTATCTTTTCTCCCTTGCCCCTCTTCCCCCTCCCGCCTGAGCATATAAGCTGTACCCTAACCCTAAATAAACGAGACCTTGACAACTCTTTGCTTGGTCTCCCTCTTTCTTTCTCCCCCATTGTTCCCTGCAGGCTCGATCCTCCTCGGACCCACAAATAACTGGTCCTGCTGGACAGGACAAGTGGCGCCCAACATGGGGCTCGAGGCACAGACCCCGAGTCGGACGAAGACCCAGCCGCGCGGAACAGATGCTCGTAGAGGAGATCGCCCTTGTCACGCACGAGGGAAAGTCTTCTTCAGTGCAACTCGTAGAGAAGACCGCCCTTATCGCTCATAAGGGAAAGCTGTCTTCAGTACAACTCGTAGAAGAGACCGCCCTTATCACTCATAACGGAAAGCTGTCTCCAGTGCAATTCGTAGAGGAGATTGCCAGGGAAAGCCATCTCCGGGTAAGTGATTCATCTTCATCTCATTATTTTCAGCGATGGGCCAAAATGTTTCTAAAGAGGCTGTCTTTATTAAGGACATTAAGTCCTCTCTCAGAGAAAGGGGAGTTAGAGTTTAAAAAGAGTTAAAAGAAAAGATTTAGTAGGATTTTCTTCTTCCTTTCATTTCTGAAGCTTGTCCTTGGATTGTTATTATGGGTCCAGAGATTCACCCCCGGACTTGGACTAAAGTAGGTCATGATTTAAATCGGCTCCTTTTGGAACAAGGGCCTGAGGTGGTTCCCATTCAAACTTTTAGTTACTGGAACTTAATCAATGATGTAATTCAGGAATTTAATGGCGGCACACAGCGGGCACTGGCTGTAGTGCTCATGCGCAAAACAAAATGTTTGGGGGCGAAGCGGTCCGCTCGTCCCAGTGTGGAAAAAATTTTGTGGGCAGAGTTGCTGGCTTTGAAGGCTGGGGAGCGGTCCCGGCGTGTGGAAAAATGGCTGCTGGGAGAGAAAATGCCTCATGGTTCTCTTCATAGAGGAGAAGGAGGATGGAAATGGTTAACAAAAAAAAAAAAAAAAAAAAAAAAAAGGGGCTGGAGAGGTGGCTCAAGGGTTAAGCCTCCGCCTTGCAGGCGGAAGGTCCAGAGTTCAGATCCCAGATCCCACGTATAGACGCCAGGCGGAAGCGGGGGCGGCCTGCGCTTCTTGTCCTGGTAGGGCGGAGCCTGTGAATCCCGGGGCTGAAGGAGGTGGAGACGTCCATGGTGGTTCGCGAATTCGTCCGTGGTTCTACACACACACAGACACACGCACACACACAGACACACGCGCACGCACACACATACACACGCATATGCACACAGTTGAATAAATAATAATAATAATAATAAAAATTAAAAAAAAAAAAACAAAACGCTTCCAATGCGTCTTCATAGAAACCTGTCCCGGGGCAGGCTAGAGTGGGGAGCTCAGGGGGGGCTGACATACAAAGTTACTTTTAAAAGGATCTAACTTGTTTGGCTATTTGAATTCCCTATGAATATGTGTATTTTATGTCTCATAATAAAAAAAAAGTGGCCACTTTAGGTTATTGCGTGCTTGTAATCACATTTTTGGTTTTGACTTTGTTCATTATTTGGCATGCCCAATTTAAATGCACGTGCACACTTGAAAATTACCATCAAAAGGCCTGAGTACATACTGATTAAAATATCTTTTTATGAAGCTTCACAAAGAAATAATGTGTTTTTACCTAGGAAAGTTTGTTTTCACATGTGTAATGTTAACGTATTTAACAGCCAAAAATAAAACTGGTTTCTGAGAAATTATGAGCTCCCTTCCTTGGGAAAAAATCTGGTTCCTAATTCCAAGTATACTCCTATGTTCTGTTATAATCTTACAAATTTAATTCAAGTACAGTGATTTTTAAGACAGGATCTACTGTTAATGCCTATATATATTAAAGAACTTTTCTTACAGGATATCTAATATTAAAACAACAAAAAACCATCAAAAAGATAAAAAAGGTATAAATAAACAAGGTATGGTACTTAAATGTATAAAAGGTTTTTAAATAAGGTTTATAAGATAAAAAATCTTGCTTAAAAATTAAATGTGTACAGGAGTTTTGAGTTGACTGATTAAAAAGATGTTAAAGTGTGGTATAAAGATTTATGAAATTTTGGGTTTATAAACAGATTAAGAACTAGAGATGGTAAAAAGATTAAGCTTCACATATTTAAATGTATTTTAATTGTCTGTTTTGATTAAACAGGAATTTGGTTACTCATAAAATCCCAACTTCTCAAGGGCAGCAGGAAGCTTATTCTGGGGTCATGAGTAAATACTGGAGAGGTCTGAGAATGTTGGCTTAGAGTTGGAAATTGTTTACAGGATTACTATAAGACCTTTGGCCCTAAAAAGGTTCCGGTCCAAACCTTCGCGTATTAAAATCTTATTAATAATATTATACAGGTTTATACTAGATCTCCTGATATTCAAAAGGTTATTTTAGAGGGAGAAAAAGTTTTACAACGTTGCTCCAGGCCCCCTTCGGCTTGCGAGTCAGTTGCTATTGATATGCCCGCTCCTCCTTCAGATCCCCCTCCCTCGGACAATTCCCCTCACTTAGAGTCCCCTCCCAGCCATCTCTACCCCTCCTTAAACATTCCAGAGATCCTTAACCCAGTCTCTGATGATAATGCCCTACCCCCTGATGAGAAAACTTCCTCAGACAGTGAGGCTACTAACTGTATAACATCCAACTGCCATCCTCAAAAAACCTTCCATTCTTACCCACCCCCCTATGCTTCAGCTCCTCTCTTTTGTGCCCCTGTTCTTCCTTCAGACAACTCCTTAGATCTTATCACAAGCCAAAGCTGAGCTCTCTCAGCAATCATCCTCCTTAATACAACTCCTCCAACAAAAGAGGGAACATCTCACTCTGATAAAAGAGCTTCGTGCCGTAGATTTAGAATTAATTCAAACTTCTCAGTCTCCCTCTATAAGTTCAAACCCTAAAAAAACGCCAGACAGCCTCTAAAAGCCTTCAACTTTTCCCAGTCACCTGGAGCAAAGCTTCCACAAATTCCCAAGAACCTTCCTCTTTCCAAGGGGAAGAAATCACTGAGACTGGGGATGAATCTGATAATTAGAGAGATGGAGAAAGTCCCTCGGAGGAATCAGACTCCGAGGACACCCCACAGGTGGTCCAGAATCAACAATACCGCCGCCTAAGTTTAAAACATTTAAAAGACTTGAAAGCGGCAATTTCTAATTATGGCCCTACAGCGCCATTTACGGTAGCTTTACTAAAAAACCTGAGTGAGCACTGGCTTGTCCCAAATGACTGGCATCATCTGGCCCATGCCTGTCTAGCTGGCGGTGATTTTGTTCTTTAGAGAACTGAGTTTGCAGAAAATTGCAGAGAGATTGCCCAGCATAATTCTCAAACGCCTAAGACTAAAAAATGGACCAGAGATAGACTTATGGGGCGCCCTCCATATGAAACTAATGAAATTCAAACACGTTTCCCTCCTGGCCTCCTGTCTCAGATTCAAAATGCAGGTCTCAAGGCATGGAAACGGCTTCCCCCTAAAGAGTCTGCTACCACCTCCTTGGCTAAACTTCATCAGGGACCCGATAAGCCTTATAGTAATTTCATCAGCAGCCTCACAGATGCGGCTGAGCGGCTATTCGGTGGGGGCAAAAGTGAGAGTGCTTTTGTAAAACACTTAGCATTTGAAAACGCCAATCCTGCTTGTCAGGATGCTATCCACCCTCACTGGTCCTGTGACATCTCTGACTATATAAAACTGTGTTCAGGCATTGGCTCGGCTCATGCTATGGACATCGCCATAGGAGTTGCCTTAAAAGATTTTACCAAAGACAAAAATTGCTTTAATTGTAAACAACCTGGCCATTTTTTCAAAAACTGTATGGCACCTAAGGCCTCCTGCCTACTACCTACAACACCCTGCCCTCGATGCAAAAGAGGAAAACACTGGGCCTCTGATTGTCGTTCAAAAGCTGATGCCCAGGGAAACCCATTACCACCAAAAAAACAAAACAAAACAAAAAAACTTCCAGAGGGGCCAGCCCCTTGCCCCAGCTCAGACAACTCAGGGACTCAACCCCGGAGCTATCAGGTTCTTCCCTCAAACCAAAACATCCCAGCCAATAAAATTTCCACTTTCCACAGAACAACCTCAAACAACACAGGATTGGACCTCAGTCCCTCCACTGACTCAATATTAACCCCTGATATGGGAGTTCAAGTCCTACTCATGGGCATATATGGCCCTTTACCCATTCTACCCTAAAAGGCCTCCATGTTTATCCAGGTATTATAGATTCTAATTATACAGGTTAAATAAAAATCCTTGCCTACTCTAACAATGGACCCCTATGTCAGGGAAACAACCTTGTCGACCAGGCCACACAACAACCTTCCTTGACTTCCTCCCTAACAGCGCTTGCCTTTAAACAACAAACATTTACTACAGCACTCACCCCTCTTCAACAGGCACAACAGGCTCATAACCTCCATCATCTCAATTCCCGCATCCTTCGCTTAAGATACAAAATATCTAAAGAACAGGCCAGAGAAATTGTCTGTAATTGCAAAGCCTGCCTGTCTTTTCTCCCTGAACCCCATATGGGAGTTAATCGTAGGGGACTTGTGCCAGGCGAACTTTGGCAAATGGATGTCACCCATTTTAAAACATTCGGAAAAAACAAATATATTCATGTCACCATTGACACCTTTAGCGGTTTTATTTATGCAACTCCTCAAACGGGAGAAGCCACAAAACATGTTATTAACCACCTTATAGTCTGTTTTTCAGTCATAAATTGTCCTAGAATCATCAAAACTGACAATGGCCCAGGATACTCTAGTACTCAATTTAGAGCCTTCTGTGCTCAATTTAACATTAAACACATCACGGGCATCCCATACAACCCCCAAGGCCAAGGCATAGTTGAAAGAGCCAATCAAACCTTAAAAAATACGCTTCAAAAACTACTAACGGGGGAATTCTTTACTCCCCCCTAAACCACAGAACCCTGCTAAACCATGCATTGTTTGTTCTAAATTTTCTTACCCTTGATGAACAACAACAATCTGCAGCTGACAGACTCTGGCATCTTTCTACAGCTGATGACTATGCTCAGGCAATAAGGACCCCATTGATAACAAATGGCATGGGCCTGATCTTGTGCTTATATGGGGAAAGGGCCACGCCTGTATATATAACAGACAGCCCAATAGCGCTCGATGGCTTCCAGAACGCTTTATCAAACCTTATACCCCTAACAAGCCCCCTCAATCTTCCAAAATCATCACAACGCCTATTAATCAATCCCAGGGTGGCGCCTGAGAAGACTCTCTTCTTTTGTCTCCACAGAAAAAATGAACACCTATCTTCAGCCACCTTGGACCCTGTTCGCCGTTCTGCTTATCCTACCTGTCGGAGAATCTGGCCCCTATCAACTATGGAACTATACATGGGTAATAATCAACCAAGCAGGTGACGTAGCTAACTCCTACTCTCAGATTGCATCCTCCCCACCTTGGCCCAATCTTGAAGTAGATCTTTGCAAGTTAGCTTTAGGAGCTGACCCCTCCTGGGGAGCTCCAGACCACTACCTACCTCAACCAAAACCCGTCAATACTCAAGCCCGCTACAGTTCGGTTCCTGGGTGTTATAACCTCTGGTCTCGGTCTTTTCTAACCATGGCCCCCATCTATGTCTGCCCAGGCACCCACTGAGATCGCTCCTGGAATACTCGGTGCTGTTATTCCACTGATTATTACTGTGCTTCCTGGTCCTGTGAAACCACTGGAGATACTTATTGGAATCCTAGTTCCTCTTGGGACTATATAACTGTTAAAAGAAAAAACCCTTCTCCATACAAATTAAATTCCGGACCAGTTCCCATTAACTTTGCTTGTCAACAATGGTGTAACACCCTCCTCATTTCCTTCACCCCCTCTGACAAAAAACAATTATGGACTGACAGAGGATTCGAGTGGGGCCTCCGTCTATATATTTCTGGAAGAAACCCTGGCCTAACCTTTAGAATCAAACTATTACAAGAGCTCCCTAATCAGCACAAGGCATCCATCGGACCAAATACACCAACACCCCCCACGAACTCCACCCAATACATACACCCCTACTCCCAACACTCCTTCCCTTACGCATTCCTACTTCCAACCTACCATTCCTAATGGTCCTATGTCCTCCACAAACCTCATCCTGTCTGTTCTCAATGCTTCGGGCGCTGCCTTAATGCACCAAAATGATTCCACCTATAAAGAATGTTGGATGTGCCTCAGCCAACCCTCCTTTTTATGAAAGAATAGCCTTTTTTGGCGATCTCACTTATACAAATGACAACAACCAATTATCCTGGGACATTGTCGAGCTCAATGTCACTGATGTCTCTGGAATAGGAACCTGTCTCCTGGGCAAAAATATGATTCCCCCCGTTCAATTGACAGATATATGCAATGACACTTTGGTTGTCAATTCTCAGTTCATGTACTTACAAGCCCCTGCTCATAGTTACTTGGCCTGCTCTACAGGCTTAACCACTTATGTTGAGACTTCCAAGTTTCTACAGGTACGTGACTATTGTGTGTTGGTGCGACTGTTTCCCAACTCACCATTTATGATCCTAACGAGTTCCTTACATTCTGGCAAAGAGGCACAGACCCCCATTCTCACCATAAGAGAGAGCCTATATCTGCTGTAACTCTAGCTGTCCTTATCAGTCTTGGCCTTACTGGAGCAGGCACTGGTATAGCATCCCTTGCCACCTCCCAACATCAATATAACCAGCTTAGCATGGCCATTGAAAATGACATTAGAGAGATAAGAGACAGCCTCCAAAATCTCAAAGACTCACTGGCATCCCTCTCTCAAGTAGTTTTACAAAATTGAAGAGAATTAGATCTAGTATTCCTTCAACAAGGAGGCCTCTGTGCAGCCTTAAAAGAACAATGCTGTGTCTATATAGACAAAACCGGTCTTGTAGAAGATAGTTTACAAAAAATCACTGAGAGCCTAGAAAAAAGAAAAAGAGAAAGAGAAAAACAAGAATCTTGGTATCAAAATTGGTTTTCCACCTCCCCTTGGCTATCTACCCTCCTCCCTAGTATTTTAAGACCTCTTATTGGATTACTTTTGCTTCTTTCTTTCGGCCCATGGGCTTTTCAAAAATTAACTCGTTTTATAAAATCTCAAGTTGACTCTGCCCTTTCTCCACCCTCCGTTATGGTCCAATATCACCAGGTCTGTACAGAAAATACTGATGACAATGAAACATCCCTAGATATAACTACCGAGAGGCTTAACTTCTCTGCCCTTACTACTGATAAAACCTCATGGTGGAAATGTTATTAATCATCCTTCTCTTGAGATTACTTCATGATATAGGTCCTGCCCGCCACCTCCTCAACACGCTGGTCCCGTCGACAGTCAGCAGCAGCTTCAACCCCACATGTGACCTCTGAGACCTTGTCCAGCCACAGCTATATCACCCTGGGGCCTTTAAGAGGAGGTTTTGAGCCCAGGTGGCCGCTCCAAAGACGGGCAACTTCCTCAGCTCCTAGACCAACCTAAGACAGGGACTCTGAGGGTGACAGAGCCACCCCATGACGGGTGAGGCTAGGAGCAGTGAGGTCGGACCTAAGACAGGAACGGCCACGAAAATGGCTCCGGGACACACAGACAATATTCTTCCCAAGCCTGCCTCGGCCCAATAGCTGTCTAGCTGCCCCCCACCTTTACTTTATAGAAAAGGGGGAAAATCTGCCATGCAGCTTGCTGTTTGCTGCTTCCCATCCTCCTTGTCCCCTGTCTCCTTGATAATAAATCTGCTTTGTACATTATGTGCTGGTTTTGGTGTGACTTTACATTCCTGATCATTCTGAGGTAGGGGGAGCTTTGTCAAGAGCTCCCACGCCCTACATATCCTTCTTGTTGTTTTCTAGGTGCCTGAGGTATGGGGGACACACACTACAGGTGCAGGTCACCTGATCTGGGCAGATAGAACATGCTTTGCAGCTGACTTTGAACTCTAATCCTGCCTGTATTGCTTAATTGCTGAGATGACAGGAGTAAGGGCCACACCCTGCTGTGTTATGTATTTTTAAATTTTTTTGTGTGTGTGTACGTGCAAATATGTAGGGCGGGTGTAAGAGGACACGTGAATGTTGTCCCTGTGGAGGTCCAAAGTGACTTCAGAAATCATCCTGGATTGCTCTATCTCTACACTTTGCTCTGGGAGTTCCAAGGTTCTGTCCTCCAAGGCTTGACATCACAGAGATTCATGATTTCACCTTGACCAGCTGCATTCCCATGCTGCTCCTAACCATTCAACAGGTCCTGCCATATCAGCCTGTATGTCCTGAAACTAGGAAGAGGATCACGTGAGAATAGGAAGATCTACTGGAGGGAGAAGGCAGAACAGGTGTGGGAAGAAAGGGTCTAGCCAGATGTGAACAGGAGAAAGTGAGGAGGAGAATGGTGGCTGTGGGGGGAATTAAAACAGGAAAAGTAAATGGCTCATTCATGGACAAACTGTCATGAAGCCCATTACTCTGTATGCTAACCTAGACAGCAAATAACAATTTTTTAAACAAATTTGGATGATGAATTCTCCTAATGTAACAAGATTTCCTGGATAATGACTCTACATTGCTCCTTCCCTCCCTCCAGTGCTGGCCCATGTCTTTTCCTATAGGTCTCCACTAGAATGCCCCTCCCATTGAGCCCAGTGGATCACACAGAAACATCCCCACTGTTCTTCTCAGGCTGTTTTCTTCCTGGTCATAAAACTTCGTTTACGCCCCCTTTTGCACCTCACCCCGCTCCGCCGGTCGGGACGTGCGCGCGCGGTCCAGCCGGGCCGCAACCCCGTGCCCTAGCTGGTGAGTACCCCCCCATCGCGCGGACCGCCAACCAGGACCTCAGTTCGGCCCACAGGGACCCGGCTCTGACTCCCACCATCCAGCCGGAGCCGCGCACTGGGCCGAGGGACGAGGAGGACCTCCCCCAGCACCCGGGCCCCGCCCCAGCTGCCCTGGGGTTAAATAGCTCCATGCTGTCGCCCCCATCCCCCCTTTTGCACCTCACCCCGCTCCGCCGGTCAGGACGCGCACGCAGTCCAGCTGGGCCTCAACCCCGCGCCCTAGCTGGTGAGTACCCCCCCTCGCGCGCACCGCCCACCAGGACCCCAGGTCGGCCCACAGGGACCCGGCTCCGACTCCCACCATCCAGCCGGAGCCCCGCGCAGGGCCAAGGGACTAGGAGGACCTCCCCCAGCGCCCGGGCCCCGCCCCAGCTGCCCTCGGGTTAAATAGCTCCACGACATCGCCCCCATCCCCCCTTTTGCACCCCACCCCACTCCACCGGTCGGGACGCGCGTGCGGTCCAGCCAGGCCTCACCCCAAGACCTAGGTAAGTCTCCGTCCGCCCCGCCCACCAGTACCCCAGGCCAAATAATTCAGTTTAGTGAAATTGAGAGATCTTAAGAGTTAAAATGACAATGCCAAAGTCAAAGTGCAAATCCATGAGAAGCAACAATCAAGTAAACAAATTTCCCATTGAAGAAATTAATCCCATAATGTTAGACTCCAACAAGAACAAACCCACGGAAAAAGGCCAAGAAAGCCCCACCCAGGATAAAGACTTTCAAAATATGATCATTACCATGTTCAATACTATGAAAGAGGAAATCAGGGAGGAATTACATAATCGAATCAATCGCTTTGAAGAGGAACACAACAGACATCTGGAGGAGTTGAGAAAAACAGTGCAAGAAACAAAAAGTGGCATAGAGCAGTTAAAACAAACTCAAGCAGAGTTTAAAACTGAGCTAAAAGACAAGTTATCTTCAACCCAGAACGCCACAGAGAGTCTTATCAACAGAACTAACGAAGCAGAAAACAGAATTTCAGACCTTGAAGATAAAGTGGGAGTACTAACCAGCTCAATGGAAGAGGTTGTTAAAGTCAAAAAGATACTTGAAAGAAATATCCAAGAGATATGGGACACCCTGAAAAAGCCTAACATGCGTATTCATGGAATACCAGAGCAAGAATCTCAAAATACCACCCCTGAGGAAATTTTTCAAACGATCATCAAGGAAAACTTTCCTCATCTAAAAAAAGAGAGGCCCATCCATATACAAGAGGCATTCCGCACCCCAAACAGATACGACCAAAATAGAAGCACGTCGCGGCAAATAATAGTTAAAACACTCCACATTCAAGATAAAGAACTGGTGCTGAGAGCTTCAAGGGAGAAAAAACAAGTCACTTTTAAAGGTAAACCTATTAAAATAACAAATGACTTCTCAGTCGAAACAGTGAAAGCAAGAAGAGCTTGGAGAGACATACTTCAAGTACTGAATGAGCAAAAATGTCAACCCAGGCTGATTTACCCTGCAAAACTATCAGTCATGATCGAGGGAGAAAGAAAAATTTTCCAGCACAAAGACAACTTTAAGGGATATATGTCCACCAAACCAGGCCTTCAAAAAATGCTAGAAATGATACTCAAGCGTGAAGAAAAAAACAGGCATATCCAGGAGAACAGAAGGCAAGTATAGCATCATTAAAAACGAAGCAATATACTTATAAAAGCTACTAAACATAATAAATGTCTGGAATTAACAATAGTTTCTCCATTATAACACTAAATGTTAACGGAATTAATTCATCGATCAAGAGACACAGATTACAAACTTGGATTAAAAATCACAATCCATCAATCTACTGCCTGCAGGAAACCCATCTCACCACAAAAGATAGGCACGCTCTAAAAATAAAAGGCTGGTCAACAATTATACAAGCAAATGGAAGCAGAAAACAGGCAGGGGTAGCCATTATGCTATCAGACAAAGTGGATTTCAAACCAAAGAAAATTATAAGGGACACGGATGGATACTACATTTTAGTCACAGGCACAATTCACCAGGAAGACTTCACAATACTGAATATATATGCACCCAATACGGGCCCCTCCACATTCATTAAGAAAACCCTACAGCGTCTAAAGCAAGAAATCAATCCCCAAACGATAATTCTTGGGGACTTCAACACCGCCCTCTCAACATGGGATAGATCAACAGGTCAAAAGCTTAACAGAGACACTTTGGAACTTAATCAAACCCTGAAAGAAATGGACCTTACAGATCTCTATCGAACTTTTCACTCACGCACCAAAGAATACACATTTTTCTCAGCAGCACACGGAACTTTCTCCAAAATAGATCACATATTGGGCCACAAAATGAATCTCCACATATACAAGAAAGTTGAAATTCTAACCTGTGCCCTATCAGACCATCACGGCCTAAAGCTGGACGTCCACAACACATCAAACAAGAGAAAATACACTAACTCCTGGAAACTTAACACTATGATGCTGAATGAGAACTGGATTCAGGAAGAAATTAAAAAGGAAATTCAAGATTTCCTGAAAGTGAATGATAACGAAAATACAACTTACCAAAATCTCTGGGACACAATGAAAGCTGTTCTAAGAGGTAAGTTCATAGCTCTTAATGCCTACGTCAAAAAAATGGAAACATCAGAGATAAACAACTTAACAATGCAGCTTAAAGCTTTAGAGAAGCTAGAGCAATCTGATCCCAAAAGTAGTAGGAGAGGAGATTAGCAAAATAAGGGGAGAAATATCTGAAATCGAGATAAGAAAACGATAGAAAAAATCAACCAGTCAAAAAGCTGGTTCTTTGAAAAAATCAATAAGATTGATACACCCCTAGCTAAACTAACCAAAAGCAAGAGAGAGAAAACCCAAATTAATAAAATTAGAACAGAAAATGGAGTTATCACTACTGATACCCAAGAAATCCAGAGAATTATAACATCATATTTCAAAAACTTATACTCTGTGAAGTTTGACAACACAAAAGAGATGGATGAATTTCTAAGTAAACACAACTTACCTAAATTGAATCAGGAAGTTGTGAATTATTTAAATAGTCCTATAACATATAAGGAAATTGAGGAAGTAATCTCGAATCTTCCCACCAAAAAATGTCCTGGACCAGATGGATTCAGCACAGAGTTCTACCAGACATTTAAGGAGTTAATAACACCAATACTCCTTAAACTGTTCCATCAAATAGCAAAGGAAGGAACACTACCAAATTCCTTCTATGAAGCTAATATCGTTTTAATCCCAAAACCTAATAAAGATTCACTTAAAAAAGAAAACTATAGGCCGATCTCCCTGATGAACACAGACGCAAAGATTCTCAACAAAGTCTTACCAAATCGGATTCAAAAACATATTAAAAAGATCATTCATGAGGACCAAGTAGGCTTCATCCCCGGCACACAAGGTTGGTTCAACATACGCAAATCAATAAATGTAATTCATTATATAAACCAGTCCAAAGTCCAAGACCACATGATACTCTCGATAGATGCAGAAAAAGCTTTTGACAAGATCCAACAGCCTTTTATGATCAAAACGCTAGAGACAGTAGGAATGGAAGGAACCTTTATCAATATAATAAAAGCTGTATACAACAAGCCTACAGCAAGGATTATGCTCAATGGGGAACAATTGGAAGCATTCCCACTTCGATCAGGAACTAGACAAGGCTGTCCACTCTCACCACTTCTATTCAATATTGTACTTGAAGTGTTAACTGAAGCCATAAGACAAGAAAGGGACATAAGAGGGATTCAAATCGGCAAGGAAGAAGTCAAGCTATCCCTATTTGCAGATGACATGATCTTATACCTGAGTGATCCCAAAAACTCCACCAGGAAGCTCCTGGAACTAATTGAGAAGTTCAGCAGGGTGGCAGGATACAAAATAAATGTGCAAAAATCAGAGGCCTTCCTATATACCCAGAATGAAAGAAGTGAAAAAGCCGTGAGAGAAACAATACCATTTATTATAGCCCCTAAAAAAATGAAATACCTTGGTATAAACCTAACTAAGGAGGTAAAAGTCCTTTACAATGAAAACTTTAAAACCCTAAAGAAAGAAATAGCAGAAGACACCAGAAGGTGGAAAGACCTCCCTTGTTCCTGGATTGGCAGAATCAACATCGTGAAAATGACCATCCTACCAAAGGCAATATACAGATTCAATGCTATACCAATCAAAATCCCAAAGCAATTCTTCAAAGAAGTTGACCAAACAATCTCAAAGTTCATATGGAGGCACAAAAGACCCAGGATAGCAAAAACAACACTGAGTAACAAAAACACAGCTGGAGGTATAACCATACCAAACCTTAGTCTATACTACAAATCCATAGTTGTAAAGACAGCCTGGTACTGGCTCCAAAATAGACACACAGATCAATGGATAAGGATTGAAGACCCAGATATAAGCCCACAAAGTTACAGCCATTTGGTCTTTGACAAAGGGGCCCAAAGAATACAGTGGAAAAAGAACAGCATCTTCAACAAATGGTGCTGGCAAAACTGGATCTCCACATGCAGAAGATTAAAGCTGGACCCGTACTTGTCACCATGTACAAGACTTAATTCCAAATGGATCAAGGACCTTGATATCAGGCCAGAGACTATAAAAACCATAGTTGAAAGGATAGGGATCTCCCTCGAGCTGATTGGGCTAGGCCAACATTTCCTAAACAGACATCCAATGGCACAGTCACTGCTACCAACTCTCAACAGTTGGGATCTTGTGAAATTAAAGAGCTTCTGTTCAGATAAAGAGATTGTAATGCGAGCTCAAAGGCAACCCACAGAATGGGAGAAAATCTTCACTACCCACATATCTGATAGAGCTCTATTGTCCAGAGTGCACAAAGAACTTAGAAAACTAAACACCAAGGAAACCAATGGCCCAATTAAAAAATGGGCCCTGGAACTTAAAAGAAATTTTACCAGGGATGTAATTAAAATGTCTAACAAATATCTTAAAAAATGCTCCACTTCTTTAGCCATCAGGGAAATGCAAATCAAAACTTCCCTGAGATATCATCTCACCCCGGTCAGGATGGCAAAAATCCACAATACTAACAACGACAAATGCTAGAGAGGATGTGGAGAGAGGGGAACTCTGCTACATTGCTGGTGGGAATGCAGGCTCATACAGCCACTCTGGCGAGCCGTCTGGAGATTCTTAAAGAAATTAAAGATTGAAATGCCATATGACCCTGCGATTCCACTTTTGGGAATAACCCCCCATACAGCAGAGGTTCACCTCGATAGCACAAGCACGACCATGTTCATAGCAGCACTGTTTACACTAGCAAAGTCATGGAATCAGCCCAAATGTCCAATAGTTGACGAGTGGATAAGGAAACAATGGTACATCTATACAATGGAGTACTACTCAGCCATCAAAAATGATGAATTACTGGAATTTGCCGGGAAATGGATGTCATTAGAAACAATTATATTAAGTGAAGTATCCCAGACCCAGAAAATTAAGCGCCGTATGTACTCCCTAATAGGTGGCTCCTAGTACCAAACCCACCCAGCCCACCTAGAGACAGTAATTCCAAGGATTATGAACAGGAGGGATGGGGTAGGAGGGCCACACCAGAAAGAAGGAGAGAAGGGACCATGTTACAGCAGGGAAAATAGCCTCCACCAAGGACCCAAATAAGTAATGAGACATCTGATTAAGTTCACAGACTTTTGTTCCTGATCATTTACTACTGAGGGGGAGTGATCTCACCAGAAGAGGAGGGCATATAGTCTGGCAGATAAAAAGTAACAATTTTGCAAATGGGTGATAGACCCCTCCCTCACTGTGGTTTCCCACTTTTATTACATCTACCTTTGAATGTGCTTTTATCACAAGACTCTAACACCTTTTTGTCTCTGGCCAGGGGGTAACATACAATGCCCACCAGGATGGAGTGAAGGGCATTGCAGGAGCAGCAAAACTGCAAAAGAAAATCAACAAACCACAATCCAGAACTTCAGAGACTCTATATCAACCACCTAGAACTAGGCCAGCTTAGTCTCTCCCCATCTTGAAGCTCAGGGAAATTTGCAGAAGAGGGGGCGGTAAGAGTGTAAGAGCATAAGGATGGGAGGAGCAATGATATGTAAGATACTCTATACTAGTTAGGGCTGAAGCAATCATAATTGGACTTTGCATGCCCTGCGCATTGTCCAACACACTGTTGACCTCACAAAGTCTAGCATCTGCTAAAGGCACCAAGATCCTTGGAGGTAAAGGATTGGCAGCCACAGCAGTGTTCCTATACCTAAGGGGAACACGGGAAAGGGTTCGGGAAAGGCCACTGGGTCCTTGTACGTCATCGGAGAGGAGGACCCAGAGGAAAATCAGATATGCACAAGAAAGGACTCTCTGGGAATTGGGGTGGGAGGCACTGGGGGATGGGGAGGGAGAAGGGTGGGGAGGGGGAGCAGGGAGTACGGGGGGAGGAGGAGGGAGGGAGGGAACTGGTGTACCTAATAAGTTTGTATGAGCTGAAATAAAAAAAAAAAAAAAAAAAACTTCATTTACTTCCTTTCTTGTGCCTTCCTTGTTCAATGAAGTCCATTTTGTTCCAGGCTGACTCTGGCAGGTAGGCCGGGCTCATGTGTTTTCCTTATTTGCCTTCAATGCTCGTCAATTCTTAAACTTGGGCTTGAACACTTCAACCATGAGTTATCTCTGCATTGTTTTTTTTAAAATTTTTTATTATCCCCGCTCTTACAAACTTAATAGGTACACTGGTTCCCTCCCTCCCTCCTCCTCCCCCCACCCCTCTGCTTGCCCTCCCCTCACTTCTCCCTCCCCACCCCCCAGTGCCTCCCCTCCCCCAATCCCCGGAGAATCCTTTACTGTCCATGCCTGACTCTCCTCTGGGTCCTCCTCTCCGATGACATACAAGGACCCAGTGGCATTTCCCTGAACACTTTCCTGTGTTCGCCTTAAGCATAGGAACACTATTTTGGCTGTCAATACCTTGCCTCCAAGGATCTTGGTGCTTTTAGCAAATGCTAGACTTTGTGGGGACAATAGTGTGTTGGACATTGCGCCCGGCATGGAAAGTCCAATTATGATTGCTTCGGCCCTAACTTCTGTGGAGTATCTTGCATATCATTGCTCCTCTGATCCTTGTGCTCTTACACTCTTACTGCCCCCTCTTCCAAAAATTTCCGTGAGCTTCAGGATGGGGAGAGAGAGATTAGGCTGGCCTAGTTCAAGGTGGTTGATACAGAGTCTCTGAAGTTCTGGATTATGGTTTGTTGATTTCCTTTTGCGGTTTTGCTGCTCCTGCAATGCCCTTCACTCCATCCTGATGGGTATTGGATATCACTCCCTGGCCAGAGATAAAAAACTGTTAAACTAGAGTCTTGTTATAAGAGTATAATCAAAGGTAGATGCAATAAAAGTAGGAAACCACAGGGAGGGAGGTGTCAATCACCCATTTGCGAAATGGTTACTTATTATCTGCCAGGCTATATGCCCTCCCCTTCTGGTGAGATCACACCCCCTCAGTTGTAGATGATCAGGAACAAAAAGTCTGTGAACTTAACCAGATGTCTCATTGCTTACTCGCAGTCCTTGAAAGAGGCTTATTTTCTCTGCTGTTACATGGTCCCCTCTCTCCTTGTTTCTGGTGTGGCCCTCCTACCCCATCCCGCCTGTTCATACTCCTTGCAATTACTGTATTACAGAGATTTATCATTGAGTGGCTCTAGGTGGGCTGGGTGGGTTTGGTATTAGGAGCCACCTATTAGGGAGTACATACAGTGCTTAATTTTCTGGGTCTGGGATACTTCACTCAATATAATTGTCTCTAATGACATACATTTCCCGGCAAATTCCAGTACTTCATCATTTTTTAATGGCTGAGTAGTACTCCATTATATAGATGTACCACAGTTTCTTTATGCACTCATCAACTGCTGGACATTTGGGTTGATTCCATGACTTTGCTATTGCAAACAGTGCTGCTATGAACATGGTCGTGCTTGTGCTATTGAGGTGGACCTCTGCTGCATGGGGGTTATTCCCAAAAGTGGAATCACAGGGTTACATGGCATTTCAATCTTTAATTTCTTTAAGAATCTCCAGATGGCTCGCCAGAGTGGCTGTATGAGCCTGCATTCCCACCAGCAATGTAGGAGAGTTCCCCTCTCTCCACATCCTCTCCAGCATTTGTAGTTGTTTGTATTGTGGATTTTTGCCATCCTGACCGGGGTGAGATGATATCTCAGGGAAGTTTTGATTTGCATTTCCCTGATGGCTAAAGAAGTGGAACATTTTTTAAGATATTTGTTAGACATTTTAATTTCATCCCTGGTAAAATTTCTTTTAAGTTCCAGGGCCCATTTTTTAATTGGGCCATTGGTTTCCTTGGTGTTTAATTTTCTAAGTTCTTTGTGCACTCTGGATAGTAGAGCTCTATCAGATATGTGGTTGGTGAAGATTTTCTCCCATTCTGTGGGTTGCCTTTGAGATCGTGTGACAATCTCTTTATCTGAACAGAAGCTCTTTAATTTCACAAGATCCCAACTGTTGAGAGTTGGTAGCAGTGACTGTGCCATTGGATGTCTGTTTAGGAAATGTTGGCCTAGCCCAATCAGCTAGAGGGAATTCCCTACACTTTCAACTATGGTTTTTATAGACTCTGGCCTTAAATCAAGGTCCTTGATCCATTTGGAATTAAGTCTTGTACAAGGTGACAAGTACGGGTCCACTTTTAATCTTCTACATGTGGAGATCCAGTTTGCCAGCACCATTTGTTGAAGATACTGTTCTTTTTCCATTGGATTCTTTGGGCCCCTTTGTCAAAGACCAAATGGCTGTAACTTTGTGGGCTTATATCTGGGTCTTCAATCCTTATCCATTGATCTGTGTGTCTATTTTGGAGCCAGTACCAGGCTGTTTTTATAACTATGGATTTGTAGCATAGACTAAGGTTTGGTATGGTAATACCTCCAGCAGTGTTTTTGTTACTCAGGATTGTCTTTGCTATCCTGGGTCTTTTGTGCCTCCATATGAATTTTGAGATTGTTTAGTCAACTTCTTTAAAGAATTGCTTTGGGATTTTAATTGGTATAGCATTGAATTTGTATATTGCCTCTGGTAGGATGGTCATTTTTGCGATGTTGATTCTGCCAATCCAGGAACACGGGAGCTCTTTCCACCTTCTGGTGTCTTCTGCAATTTCTTTCTTGAGGGTTTTAAAGTTTTCATTGTAAAGGTCTTTTACCTCCTTGATTAGGTTTATACCAAGGTATTTCATTTTTTTAGGGGCTATAGTAAATGGGATTGTTTCTCTCAAGGCTTTTTCACTTCTTTCATTCTGGGCATATAGGAAAGTCACTGATTTTTGTACATTTATTTTGTATCCTGCCACCCTGCTGAACTTCTCAATTAGTTCCAGGAGCTTCCTGGTGGAGTTTTTGGGATCACTCAGGTATAAGATCATGTCATCTGCCAATAGGAATAGCTTGACTTCTTCCTTGCCGATTTGAATCCCTTTTATGTCCCTTTCTTGTCTTATGGCTTCAGTTAACACTTCAAGTACAACATTGAATAGAAGTGGTGAGAGTGGACAGCCTTGTCTAGTTCTTGATCGAAGTGGGAATGCTTCCAGTTTTTCCCCATTGAGTATAATCCTTGCTGTAGGCTTGTTGTATACAGCTTTTATTATATTGATAAAGGTTCCTTCCATTCCTACTGTCTCTAGCGTTTTGATCATAAAAGGCTGTTGGATCTTGTCAAAAGCTTTTTCTGCATCTATCGAGAGTATCCGATGGTCTTGGACTTTGGACTGGTTTATATTATGAATTACATTTATTGATTTGCGTATGTTGAACCAACCTTATGTGCTGGGGATAAAGCCTACTTTGTCCCGTGAATGATCTTTTTGATATGTTTTTGAATCTGATTTGCTAAGACTTTGTTGAGAATCTTTGCATCTGTGTTCATCAGAGAGATTGGCCTATAGTTTTCTTTTTTAAGTGTATCTTTATTAGGTTTTGGAATTAAAACAATATTAGCTTCATAGAAGGAATTTGTTAGTGTTCCTTCCTTTGCTATTTGTTGGAACAGTTTAAGTAGTATTGGTGTTATTAACTCCTTAAATATCTGGTAGAACTCTATGCTGAATCCATCTGATCCAGGACATTTTTTGGTGGGAAGATTTGAGATTACTTCCTCAATTTCCTTATATGTTATAGGACTATTTAAATGATTCACAACTTCCTGGTTCAATTTAGGTAAGTTGTGTTTACTTAGGAATTCATCCATCTCTTTTGTGTTGTCAAACTTCACAGAGTACAAGTTTTTGAAATATGATGTTATAATTCTCTGGATTTCTTGGGTATCAGTAGTGATAACTCCATTTCTGTTCTAATTTTATTAATTTGGGTTTTTCTCTCTCTTGCTTTTGGTTAGTTTAGCTAGGGGTGTATCAATCTTATTGATTTTTCAAAGAACCAGCTTTTTGACTGGTTGATTTTCTCTATCGTTTTCCTAATCTTGATTTCAGATATTTCTCCCCTTAGTTTGCTAATCTCCTCTCTTCTACTACTTTTGGGATCAGATTGCTCTAGTTTTTCTAAAGCTTTAAGCTGCATTGTTAAGTTGTTTATTTCTGATGTTTCCATTTTTTTGATGTAGGCATTAAGAGCTATGAACTTACCTCTTAGGACAGCTTTCATTGTGTCC
Source organism: Typhlomys cinereus (assembly GCA_023101885.1). Lineage (NCBI taxonomy): Eukaryota > Metazoa > Chordata > Mammalia > Rodentia > Platacanthomyidae > Typhlomys > Typhlomys cinereus. The sequence continues at coordinate 62,738 of JALPQD010000453.1, forward strand.
CAGAGATTTTGGTAAGTTGTATTTTCATTATTGTTCATTTTCAGGAAATCTTGAATTTCCTTTTTAATTTCTTCCTGAATCCAGTTCCTCATTCAGCATCATATTGTTAAGTTTCCAGGAGTTAGTGTATTTTCTCTTGTTTGTTGTGTTGTGAATGTCCAGCTTTAGGCCATGGTGGTGTGATAGGGCACAGGCTAGAATTTCAACTTTCCTGTATATGTGGAGATTCATTTTGTGGCCCAATATGTGATCTATTTTGGAGAAAGTTCCATGTGCTGCTGAGAAAAATGTGTATTCTTTGGTGCGTGGGTGAAAAGTTCGATAGAGATCTGTAAGGTCCATTTCTTTCAGGGTTTGATTAAGTTCCAAAGTGTCCCTGTTAAGCTTTAACCTGTTGATCTATCCCATGTTGAGAGGGCAGTGTTGAAATCCCCAAGAATTATTGTTTGGGGGTTGATTTCTCCCTTTAGATGCTGTGGGATTTTCTTAATGAATGTGGAGGGGCCCGTATTGGATACATATATGTTTAGTATTGTGAAGTCTTCCTGGTGAATTGTACCTATGACTAAAATGTTGTATCCATCTGTGTCTCTTATGATTTTTTTGGGTTTGAAGTCCACGTTGTCTGACAGCATAATGGCTACCCCTGCCTGTTTCCTAGTTCCATTAACTTGCAGAATTTTGGATCAGCCTTTCATTCTTAGGATGTGCCTATCTTTTGTGGTGAGATGAGTTTCCTGAAGGCAGCAGATTGTTGGATTGTGGTTTTTAATCCAAGTTTGTAATCTGTGTCTCTTAATCGGTGAGTTAAGCCCATTGACATTCAATGTTATAATGGAGAAATTCTTTTTAATTCTGGACATTTTTGTATGTTTAGTGGATTTTGTAAGCTTATTGTTTTACATTTATATTTTTGTGGTATTATACATCCCTTCTGTCCTCCTGAATGCACTTGTTCTTTTCTTCAAGTTTGCGTATCATATCTAGCATTTTTTGAAGGCCTGGTTTGGTTGACATGTATCCCTTCAAGTTGTCTTTGTGCTGGAAAACTTTTCTTTCTCCCTTGATCATGACAGATAGTTTTGCCGGGTATATCCGTCTGGGTTGGCATTTTTGCTCATTTAATACTTGAAGTACGTCTCTCCAAGCTCTTCTTTCTTTTACTGTTTCCATTGAAAAGTCATTTGTTATTTTAATAGGTTTACCTTTAAAAGTGACTTGCTTTTTTCTCTTGAAGCTCTCAGCACCTTTTCTTTGTCTTGAATGTGGAGTGTTTTGACTATTATTTGCCATGGCGATTTTCTATTTGGGTCATATCTGTTTGGAGTGTGAAATGCCTCTTGTATTTGGATGGGCCTCTCATTCTTCAGTTGAGGGAAGTTTTCATTTATGATAATTTGAAAAATTTCCTCTGGTGTGGTAGTTTGAGATTCTTGCTCTGGTATTCTATGAATGTGCAAGTTAGGCTTCCTCAGGGTGTCCCATATCTCTTGAATGTTCCTCTCCAGTATCTTTTTGGCTTTAACAATCTCTTCCATTGAGCTGGTTAATTCTCCCACTTTGTTTTCAAGATCTGAAATTCTATTTTCTGCTTTGTTAGTTCTGCTGATAAGACTCTCTGTTGAGCTTTGGGTTGAAGATAGCTTGTCTTTTAGTTCAGTTTTAAACTGTGCTTGAGTCTGTTTTAACTGCTCTATGCCTATTTTTGTTTCTTGAATTGTTTGTCTCAACTCCTCCAAATGCCTATTGTGTTCCTGTTCAAAGTGGTTGATTCTGTTGTTTAACTCCTCTTGCATTTCCTTTTTCATAGTATTAATCATGGTAATAATGATCATAGTTTGAAAGTCGTTGTCTTGGGTCTGGCTTTCTTGGCTGTTTTGTGTGAGTTTGTTCTGGTTGGAATCCATCATTAAGGGGTTAATTCTTTCAGTGGGAGATTGGTCTTCTTGGGTTTTGTTTCTCATGGATCTGCACTTTGACTTGGGTATTGTTTTGTCTTCTAGGGATTTTCAGGTTCTGTGTGTTTTTGACTGATTAGTTGGTATTCCTACACTTGGGCAGTTATTACTAGTGCTTGCCTTGGGGTTGGGTATGTTTGTCTTTTATTATTGTTATTTCCTAGTTGAGGCTGTCAGGTTGTTAGTACATCAATTAAGTCAGGTTAAGTAGCCAAGGAGTGAATATTAGTATGATAGTGCACTTTTACGATGTAGTATCTTGGTGATATGTGAGAGTGAGTGGTATGATCTCTGGAGTTGTGTTTTTGTGGTGGCTTTATGGAAAAGTTAATCTACAGTGATTAATATTAGAAAGGAACAGTAAGGTGAAAAAACAGGTTTTCTTACCTTTGGGCTGGATGTGAACAATCTCTCCCATGTGATAAGATGATTGTAGAGGTTTACAGATGTATGGCCTTTGACCCTTAGAACTTTGTTTGAGTTTTCTTTGGACTCTATTGAATTCTGAGTAGCAGTGTGTCTTCTGTAGAGGACATGTGTGGGGTCCCCGGTGGGCCAGAGAGGCAGAGGGGCTGATGTTGATAGAATTCTTCATCCTGGACCTGGGACTTGGCTTAGTGCCCCACCCAAGCTCCGGTGCGACCTGGGCGGGGCAGGGCGGGGCTGGGCGGGGACTCACCTGGGGGCCTGGCCGAGCAGGGAGCAGGCGGCCTTGTTCTGGTGAACAAAGGCGGCTCGGGAGGGAGAAGGGGTCCCAGGGTCCCGGGGTGTGGCTCAGGCCAAAGCCGGAGGCAGCCTGGGTGCCGCCAGGATGTGGAGCGACCTGGGCGGGGCTGGGAGGAGACTCACCTGGAGTCCTGGCAGAGGGGGGAGCGGGTGACCCTGGCAGGCTGACAAAGGCAGCGCTATCTCTGCATTCTGATGAAACCTAACATGATATCCTCTAACAGCTGACTCACTGCAGTGGGAAGTCACACCCCCTGATTGAGGGCTCAATTCCTGGAAGACATGAAGCTCTAGAGCAAAGCTGGTCAGCCTTCTGATTATTTCTCTCTTTCCATATTCATTCCCCATCTGAACTCCGTGTTTGTCATTGTATACCACAGCAATGTTCTTTAAAGTTGAGAGTCTACAAGACTTTGGAAATTGAGCTTTTAAGACTAAGGATGTAGCATTGGTGGTATAGTGGTTAGCATAGCTGCCTTCCAAGACTAAGGATGTAGCTCTGATAGAAAACTTGAGTAACATAGGCAAGGCCTTGGATTAGAATCCCAATTCATCAAGAAAAGAGAAAAAAGAAAAGAAAGAAAAGAAAAGAAAAGAAAAGAAAAGAAAAGAGAAGAAAAGAGAAGAAAAGAAAAGAAAAGAGAAGAAAAGAAAACTCAGTTTTCAAGGACTGGCAAGGTAGCTCAGCAGATAAGGCACCTGTTCCCAAGGGTAAGGTACCTGGCATCTTGGTTTCATTCTTTGGAAACCACATTGTGCACATAGTGGGAGAAAGAGAAGTGGCCTCTGATCTCTACCTGTGCATCATGGCATATATGTGTTCAGCTGTTCTCTCTCTATCTCTGTTTCTATCTGTCTGTCTCTCAATACTCTCTCTTCCTCAAAATCCAAGCCCCAAACCAAACAACAAGAGTATCACACCCCTCAGCATTTGCTAACGGGCAGAACAACACCTTGGTGCTCATACCTGACATGGAAGTAAAGTGCAGGGAAGCTGGGAGGGGCAGTTTTCATTTCACCAATGGCATCAATACAACTTCAGGTAACTTTGAAGTCTGTCTATCAACAATATTCTCCTTTAAAATGATAAAACAAACAGAGACAGAAGTTAATTTTTTTTGCACTTATTTGTTTAGTATATGCACGCAAACGACTATGCATGCTGTGGTGTAAGTTTGGAAGTCAGAGGACAACGTGGTAATCAGTCCCTTTCTCTTCTACCATGAGGGTCCTGGGAACTGAATTCCAGTCTTCAGGCTGGTGGTAAGTGCCCTTACACCACACCATTCCTCTGGCACATGGATGGACATTGAAGCCACATAACTACCAACTACAAGCGCTCATTCATAACTTCTGAAGCACCAGAGCTGAAGAGTGGGTTGCTGAGCAAGGACTCAGCCACAGAGTAAAGGCAACAGGAGCGATTGAGTGTAGCATGTGCCTCTGTTTCACAGATGGCATTGTAGCAACCTGAACTCATTGTAAGGACCTGGTATCCACAAAGGTAGTACTCAGCAAGCTGCCAAAACAAGAGGACGATTCCATTTGAGCATCCTGAGACAGGGCAGGTCTCTGCAGCAGAGCAGCAGGAAACAGGTGCATCTTTCCTCCTTAGTCTTCAGAGCACCTGGTGGGAACCTGCCAGTGCTGGGACTGCGTTATGGCTGAGCCACAGAGCCCTTACCTGGCAGGCAGGAGACCCGAGTTCAAAACCCAGCACTGAAAAATTTTAAAGAGAAGAATATGAAGAAGAAGGAGAAGAAGAAGAAGGAGAAGGAGAGGAGAAGGAGAAGGAGAAGGAGAAGGAGAAGAAGAAGAAGAAGAAGAAGAAGAAGAAGAAGAAGAAGAAGACGAAAAAGAGGAGAGAGGTAGGAGAGGAGGAAAGGAGGAGCAAGAAGAGGAGGAACAAGAGGAGAAGGATCACAAGAAATTATCCTGGATTGCTCTATCTCTATACTTCATTCTATGGTTTCCAAAGCTCTGCCCTTCAAGTTTTATACAAAGAATAGGACAAAATATGTGGAACAAATGACGGTAGGAGGATCTGTGAGATGGCTCAGTCAGCAACGTCGCCTTTGTGTAAATCTGGTGACCTTAGTTCAATCCCCAGGAACCCATAGGATGGAAGGAAAGAAATGACTTCCAAAAGTCATCCTCTGACCTCCACCCATTTGCCACGGTATGCATGTTCTCTCTCCCTCTCCCTCTCCCTCTCCCTCTCCCTCTCCCTCTCCCTCTCCCTCTCCCTCTCCTCTCCCCTCTCTCCCTCTCCCTCTCCCTCTCCATCTCCGTCTCCCTCCCCTCCCTCTCCGTCTCCCTCCCCTCTCTGTCTCCCTCTCCCTCTCCCTCTCCCTGGAAGGAAGGAAGGTAAGGAAGAAGGAAGGAAGGATAGGAAGGGAGGAAGGAGAGCGAGGCTGAAGGAAGGACGCAGGCGGGAGGGTAAGGACGAGAGAGGGAAGGACCGGAGGAATGCCGGCGGAAAGGGAATGGCCGGAAGTAAGGAAGGAAGGCCTGACTTAAGGTAATCTCGGCGTACTGAAGGAAGGACGGAAGGAAGTCCGTCATGCTTCCGTAACTCCTGCTTACATCAATTCAGTCCTAGTCCTTCCTGCAGTCCTCACATGCATTCCTGTTCCTCCTTCCTTTCATTGACTTCCATTCCTTCCTCCTTCTTCTTCCTTATGTCCCGCATGCTTTCTTCTTTGTTTCTTGTTTCTTTTTTTTTTTGATAAGAAATAAGCGTGAGGCTACATCCGGAGGAGGGGAGGCCATCCACAGCTGCTGTTCAAAAGGACGCCGTCCAGGTCCACTCTAGTAGACATCGCCCACTTGGTGTCCACCACAAGAGCAGCTGCCAAACGCTGGTGAAAGACTTCAGGCCCCCTCTGGGTCTGAGGAAGGTGATCCGAATGGAAAGAATTAGTGAAAAAAATAAGCAACCAGGAGATCAAATAGAAATAAGGACCCACATCTCTGTGTCTAAAAGGAATTAGGAAAACTAGTTAAGGATAGAAAATAATTTAGTTTGGCCTAACTGGAGAGAAAGCCTCCATCTTTTCTGTGCCATGCTAGATTTGATAGTAAAGAAAACACAAAGGCCAGGAAATTTATGTGCAAGTGCGCCATGCTGATTGTGAGTGAAGCGGCGTAGAACTCTTGACATTTATTCCCTGTGGCCACTTCCTCCTTTGGAAGGCGCCCAGGTTCTGCTTCCCAGGCCCTAGCATGGGATTGGGGGATTTAATTCTTTGATGACCATTGTTTTCAATAGTGTAACCAAGGAGAGGGGCCCTGTGTTACTCTTAGAGAGTCCCCATCTCGCCAGGACCCTGATCCAGGTGGGTCAGAGCTGAGAGGGAACCCACGGTCATCAGTGATAACCTGATCGTGATTTAAGGTTCAGTCATGGTTACATGTGAATGGAAAAATATATTCAGGATTTGTTTAGTATTGTCAAACATAAGTTTTTTTTTTTTTTTTAATCAGGAGACCATGGGCTAAAGAGATGTTGAGGGGTAATCTTAGCCTCACAAGCAGAGGACCTGAAGTTCGAGCCCAGATCCACCCTAAAAATGCCCAGCAGAAAAGGTTGGGGGTCTGCATCTCCGGCCCTGGAAGCAGGAGCTGGGAACAGTCCCAGAGCAAAGCAGTAAGGAGGTCTAGAGCAATCTAGGATGAACTTGAAGGTACCCTTAAACACTCAATAGGCACATACAGGCCTTCTGATATATAAACACACACACACACACACAGAGAGAGAGAGAGAGAGAGAGAGAGAGGAGGAGAGAGAGAGGAGAGAGTGAGAGAGAGAGAGAGAATTAAATAAAATATAAATAAATACCTGCCCATAAGGTGGGTGCACATAGACTGCTTATATCCATGAGCATCGGGGACAGTGGGCAGAAAGGCGATGAGACTGTTCTACATTCAGAGTTCTGATCTGTGACAAACCACAGACTTAACTAGTTAAGGATAGTAAATAATTTAGTTGGCCTAATGGAGAGAAAGAGGATCCGTCTTTCTGTCCCTTGCTAGAAGTTGATCGCAAAGAAAACACAAGGTCAGGAATTCCATACTCTGTGCTCACCAACATGAAGGACTTTCCTGGGGCATCTCCAGTGTACCACAATGGGGATACCTCCCTAGTTGGGGCTCCAAATGCGCATTCTTCAGCTTTATCATGGTTCTTAAGCATGTGGAACGGGGAGCTCAAAATAACTATTTACATCCTGATATATTTTCTTTATCGGCTTACACATTCATTTTACATATCCAAATTTAAAAATCAACACATAAAGGTAGGAGGTGGACATGCTAAGGAAAAGTCAAGGAGAAGTAGGAGGAGAGAAAGAACGGAGCTATGATCAAAATTGCATGTCTACATGCATGAGGTTTTGTAAAGAGAAAAACAAGCCAAAATTAATTTACTTTAAAAGATTAATTTACTAAAAAATAAAAAAACTAAAAAATAAATGAGCAATGGGGTGGGATGCAGGTCATTGGCACAGTGTGTGTCTAGGATCGGGACGCCTGGGTTTCCTGAAGCATGAATAAACCAGGTGTGGTGGGAACAACCTGCCCTTCCCAGCAAGCAGGACATGGAGGACATGAGACCATATCAAACACACACAAATCAGGTGTTTTTTTAGGTGGAGGCCCCATGGTGGAACAAGCAGGCTGCGGTGGTGCACCGAGATGGGATAAGGATAAACAAGTCTCAAGACAAAAACTGATCACATCAGTACTGTTGCGCAGTAGTCAAAAACAAGCATGGCGTCTCTTCTGAGGATGAGCAGCCAGGCATTCCGCAGAAACCTTGTGGTCTGACGGCTGCTCTTTACAACTCTGAGGAAATGGTGCAGAGGAACCTTCTTTATCACAGCTGCAGTTTAGCAGGAAACACTACCAAAGTTCAAGGTTGAAAAACGTTTCCCTGGCTATATAGCAAGTTTGAGGCCAGCCTGAGCTACAGGAGCCCTGCCTCACAAAAACAAAGATAAACTAAAGGGAGACCTTGCTTCCTTACTTCGGCCTTGCATTTTGCTGTGGTGCATCGGATTTGGACAAGGGAGAGATTTGACAATTTTCACATTTTCTCTCTCAGGATTGCATACTCTTTTTTTTCTGTATGGTGTGTGTGTGAGAGAGAGATGAGAGAGAGACAAGAGAGAGACAAAGAGAAAAAGCGAGAGAGGGGGGGACACCGTGTGTCCCTGAGGAAGATGAAGAGTGACTTCAGGAATCATCGGGATTGCTTCTACCTCCTCTTTTCTTTGCTCTGGGATTCTTAAAAGCTATGCCCCAGCTGGGCCAAGAAGTGCAGGCTGCCTGCTATTTCACACTGGCAGAAATTCTTAACCACGAGCCAGTCTCTCCAGCCCAAAAATTAACTCTTAAACTAAAACTCACATTTGCATGCATGCACAGAAAAAACAAACAAAAGAAGAAAAAAGAAGGTGAAACATACTCACACATACTTGCCAACACGTGTGCAAGCAAATCGGATCACATTCACACAAGTCTACACAGAGAAATCTTAGAAAGAGGATAAAAAACGGACACATATCACACTTCATACAAGAAAGACACAGGCACATATGCATATGCGCATATATTGTACAACACACGAGAAAAAAGTAAAAAAGAACCAGAGAAAACATACATATAAAAACACATATGCACACCACATAAAACATTGCAGGTGGAGTGCAAGCACACGTGTGCGCGTGAAGGCACACACACCACACCACACACACACCCACACACCACAACACAACACCAACTCCACTTCTTGGACAAAAGCTTATTGTAGGGTACATGCGGCCAGGAATGAAGTCCACAGATTCAATCCCCCCATCTGCAAAAAATTAGTTAGTTAATTAACAAAAAATAAAGAAATGTACAACACGACTTCTCTTTTTTTCCTCTATTCTTGTTTTTTCATCTTTTTTAAAAGTATGCTTTTGGACATTTCTCCATTTCACCACTACACCAGATCTTCTACATGCTCTTCAGCCTTAACATCAGTTCTATGGTACATCATCAGTAGAACAAACCTTGGGTGCGTTATGCTTTGTTTTGGCATTACCAAGAATGTTTGCAAAGAGCATTCTTTTAACATGAATTTGAAGGAAGTTAAATTAAATTATCTAAGATATGTTTGGTGACATGAAAGGTCAGGAATCTAATTTGACCTTTTCAGATAAAATTTCGCTCACCATCCTTTGCTAAAAAATCTTATTTATCAAGCTAGAGAGAGGGCGAAGGAGAGGA
>JALPQD010000453.1:71705-160879 GCA_023101885.1 Typhlomys cinereus
TGGGGGTGGGGGTACCTACCGATGCTCAGGATACAAAAAAACAGGAGGAAAAAAAACAAGATTGACATTGTTGCTCATTCACTTGTACCAGCCCAAGAATCGACCACGGACCTGAACTACACGCATGGAACAGGAGTGGGCAGCCAGAGGAAAATAAAACCAGAATTTGGGTCAGAGGGATTAGAGATGGCCTTCATCATTCCAAGCTAATTTTATTTGCGCAAAGTCCAGTACATATATGAATAACCCCGGAGGCCAGCAGTCAAAGCTTCTCTGCCGGATCATGTTAAAAACATCACACTGTAAAACTTATCTAGTAAGCAGAAAGAAGCAGAAAGCTAACATCCTAGTTTGGGCACGCGGACCATGATGTCTCCAGTAGAGTGGACAGACATAGAATGTTCCAAAACACAGATTACGGGTTACGGTGCTATGATAACATATCTGTGATCCATAGATACGCATATTTAATGATCCTCAAAATCAACAGGGAAGAACTGCGGGAGAAAGTCTTAAGCATTGGAGATCTGAATAAGCAATTCAAATTCTCAGCTCACAGAGAGAAATCTGCTTCCTAGTATGTCCGAGAATATCCAATGCAGCTCAAAGTGAGTAGGTTTAGGACCTTGGTGCCCATGGTCCCACCCACAACCACTGGAGATTCTTTTGGCGTGGGTCCTGTGTGGCACCGAGGGCACTTAAGTATGTGCCTGGGAGGCCCAAGGGGGACACCCATGAATCATCCTGGTGTTGCCTCTACTTACTATGTTTGGGCTTTGCTCTGGGGTGTCCCAGGCTCTGTCCCCAGGACAGAATGCCCACTGTTATTCCTGGCATTTTTTTTAAGTAGGATCTGCAGATCTTCATCTGGACCCTTTTGCATGTAAGACAAAGGCTATGAACCTTGATCTGTTCACCAGCCCTAAGTGGATCCTTTTTTTTAAGTTTTGTATTATTATTTCAAATTCAACTGTGGCGCATGTGCTTGGTTGATTGCCCGCGCGTGTGTGTTCTGTGTTGTGTGTGTCTTGGTGTGTGGTAGAACCACGGACGAAAATTTTATTTTATTTTTTTTTTTTAATTTAAATTCGTTTTTTGTGAACTACCATGACGCCTCCACCTCCTTCTGCCCGGATTCCCAGGCTCCTGCCCTAAACATGCAAAGAAAACAGGCTAGTCGCCCCCGCTTCCAGCCTGGCGTCTTATAACGTGGATCTTGGGGATCGAACCAGGACGCTTCCGCTGCAAGCGGGGCTTAACCATACCTGAGCACCGCTCCACCCCTAAGTGGATTTCTTAAGCATATTTGGTCCATATATGGACACAGGAGTGGCATAATAATCATTGTGTTTTGGCCTGGGGTTAGTAAGGTTGCTACAGATAATACATAAAACTATATTTGTGGAAGCACAGATCTTTTCTGACACCTTGAGCTATTCCTTGCACCAGATACTGGAAGTACGAGTGTATGACATCAGAAAGTTTGGTGGAACTTGATTGCATCTCATGTTCACACAGCGCTAGAAAAGCACAGATGGTATTAACTAGAAAAAGATAGTCATGTTAAATCATAAAGCAATTTGAGCCAGTTGCTTTTACCTCTTTAAGTATTTACCTCCTTCATGGGCTAAGTTTGGAGTGTTGCAGGTGGAGGTGCCCAGCATTGAGAGAGCCATAAAGGCAAAGCGGATGTTAACTTAAAAAAAATGCTTTTCAGTGTCTTCAGTGTTTGTATATTTGTTTTGTATTTATACGCAATACTCCTAATCTCATTTATCTTCTTGCTTTCCGAGTATGCATCGTTGACTTATCCCCTTTCCTAATTTTAATGGGCATGTATTAGGATTTATTCCTTGACTACGTTCTGGAAGTGGTCTTGATCGATGTAGCAATATTTATATTAACCTTGACTGTGCCAATTAGTGATGAGGGCATTGGAAAGTAAAGTGCATGATGTTACCAGACTCGTCTCAACCAGATGCCAAGAGTTACAGTACAACATGATAAATGACAAAATAGGCAAAAGGCAGTTTAACCAAGTTTCCCAATGCATCCTCCTGACATTGTAGATCTGGGCCGCGGTATTGCTGATATTCCATGGATACACAGCAGAATAGCTGGGAGTCAAAAGGTGACTATTCCACAAAGCCACTAGGTCAGCGAACATACCATTCTAGCCTTTCCCTAGGACTTCCTTTCCGAATGCCACATACGCCAACTACAATAATCTAACCTGGCACAGGACGGGGGCCATGGGGACCCATGTAATGCTACCATCCAGTTTCTCACGATTATATATTTTTACTATCTTATTTGTTTTATTTACTTTAGGTGTGTGTGTGCGCATGTGCATGTGTGTGTGTGTCTATCAAGGTCACTGTATGTCTTGTAGAGGACCAAGGGTGATTTCAGGAATCATCCTGGATTGCTTCTACCTCCTTCCTTTGCCTCTGGGATTTCCCAGGCTCTGCCCACCACGGACCAGAAGTGCAGGCTGTTTCTGTTCTCTCCTGGCGTTTTTACGTGGGACGTGGGATCCGACACTCAGGACCTTCTTTGTGGAAGAGTCTTGTGAGACAGAGTCTTAATCTTGAGCTATCTCTCACAGCCTCCCACTATATATTTTAATCAGCCCATTCCCATGCTCATGCTGTAGATCGCATCCTTGTTCACCGATGTGCCACTGTATTGATCTCAGATTTCGATTGACCACTGGGTCGAGTAGCAGAAACCACTTCTCTCTACCTCTATCTAGGAACAACCTTTGCCATGACTTAGGGACCCACACATGGGCCAGCACTGACATATCCTGCATTCAGTGCTATGCTAATAGTTGCTGCCTTGGGCTAAAATTGTGCTTTCTGGGGATTAGTCCTTTGTCATATGATTGGTTTGGCTCTTGACTTCAAGCTTTGATAAATTATGTTTGTTGGGGTTTGAACTAAATTTATTTTGATGCGTAAACTATTGTATGGTTGAGATGGTTCTTGGTTTGCATGTTTATTTTTACCTCTTCAGATGTTACAGCCATGACCATGACTTGCTTCATGAAATGAACCCAGGACATCCACATTTTTTCTGTTTTCTTTCTTTTAAGGTTTGAAACTACTTGTCATTAGTTGTAGGTCCCTCATATGATTTCATTTATCCTCAGTTATTAATTAATTCAGTTTTTCTACTTGTGCATGACATTTAACATTTTATCAAAAATCTTTCTACTTGCTTCCAAAAAGTTATTAGTTTACAATGTGTCTTAGTTTCTTTGCATTAACTTTTTTGTTTATACTGGTTGTTATATACTTCTTCTTCTGCTTTTAGTGTGTGTGTCTTACGTAGGGTTGCTAGAGTTTAACTATTTTATTAGCTCTTTCAAGCACCCAGCTGTCAAGTGTATTTATTAGTCCCACTGTTTTTACATCGTGTAATTTATTTAGTTTGCTCTTATCTTTAGAATTTCCTTTCTCTTGCTTCCCTGTGCAATATTTGTCTTGGTCAAAACGCCAAGTTCGATGCTGGTCTCGCAACCTTATCAACCTTCAACTTTAGTAAGGAGAGGTAAAGACATCATCCTCGTGGTCGCCCTTTGTGAGCTACTTACATGCTACAGGAAATAGAAGGCAGGCTAGGGAGAGCATGGCAGTCAAGTTTTCTGCACAAAGAGCCCCAGAGGCGGCAAGTTCCAGAGCGTTCCTCCACCAGGGGCAGTAGGGAGCAAGGGCGCTTGGCGCTTGCTTTAGGGGAAAGGTGCTCGCTAGGCTGGGCTGGGAAGTCTGCCGCGCGCTTTTCAGGGCAGCCTGTCTGCTGTCCTGCAGCAGCGTTGCCTGCAATGCTGCTCCCGTGTTTGCTTTGCGGCTTGTTTCCTTCCCAGATCCCCGATAGTTTGAACAGCTCAACCCTCCCGACTGTTTTAGCAAAGCCGGGTCCCTGCAGGAGGTCAAGCAGAAGCCCACTTTGAGGTTTGAGCTCAAGCAGGCATGTCGACAGACAAGTCCCTATCACCCCGGCTCCTTGTTATCTGACTCAAAGGTTTTTGAGATTCCAGGCCCCAGACACAGATGATTGTCTCCTGGTCCCCTGAAATTGTTGGAGAGCTGTGTGTGGGGAGGAGGAAGAAGAAGGGAAAGGAAAAGGGAGGAAGCATGGTAAAATATGGGGAGGCAGGCTGCCAAGTTAAGGGCTTCTCAGAAGAGGAAGCAGATGTGTCTGAAAATCCCCTGGAAAAGCTATTTCTTCCATACTCGTTCAGCCATGAATCAATAGGGGCCAGAAGTCCCAGCCCTAAGCCGAGGTACACTGGATAAATTCATGACCTACAGGTTCCTACATGCTCTGCATGTCTCTTAGTTCCCTTCTCAAGGCTGTCCCACATGATTCTTCCTTTGGATCCTTAAAGCTGACAAAGTCTCTCCCACCTTTGTACTTTCGAGTCCCTCGGTTGGAACGTGACTGCTGACACGGTTGGCTTTCTCATTACGGAGTTCTTATCTTTCTTTCCCATCATTTAGGTCTGTGAGCAAAACTTTCCCTGGTTACCTTAGCTTAAAGCTGCTGCTCTCCCAAACTCATTGGCCTTCTGCTACTCTTTGTTGAGCATGAATGGTATGGGGATGAAACTTAGGGCCTTGTAAAAGCTAAGTATAACCCAACCACTCAACTATGCCTCTAGATCTCCCAAGTTTCTCTTTTGCAATTTACTTACTTAATTTTTTTCATCAGAAATATTATGACATTGCAAGCTGTCTTTTTACGTGGATGTAAGCTATGCTAGTCTAGGGTTTTCACTGCCTGGCTTCTCACTTTATGCTCAGATGCCTAAGCCAGTGCATACTGTGTAATATGCACTCAGTGATACTGGTGTGAATGAAAGAATTCATCAATACGTCCATCATTACACTAGGGGCTGTTGATACAAGCCCACTGGAAGCTCATAATGTAGTGGGATGTAGGAATGTATAATTAATGGGCAGCATCTCTGCATTTACCTGGCATGGATATAGGTTTCATGTCTGTCATCACAAAGGATTTGTTCTGCAGTTCTAACTCTTCTTTGCTCACCAGTTACATGGGTTTGCATGATTTCTCAACCTCTCTCTGGCTCAGTTTCTTCATGCTGTCAAGTGAGAATAACATTAAAATACTCTCATGGGGTTGTTCCAAGTATTATATGAGATGGGATATATAACGGGTCACTCCCTGACTCAATAAATGAGAATTACCCTTCTGAGTCCCTGGCGCAGCATCCAGAGGCACAGCAAGCAGAGGACGCTGCAATTCTAAGGTGTCCCATTGTTTCTGCTCGCCTTTGGCTCAGGGCTGTCTAATGGAGAGCAGTCTAGTCTAGAAGGATCTGCAGGGGTGCTTGTTCACAGGAAGCCCACTCCAATAGCTCAGGCCTGGCTGCTGGAGCCAGAAAGTGCTCCTCCCTGAGAGAGTCCTGCCTCTTCCTTTCCATTCCCTCTCACTAAGCCAAGCTAGTCGAGGCAAATTAATTCAGGCCTTTAAACGTTGATAAATGCAGAGGCACTTACTGCTAATATTTCAATCAAGTGTCAAGACAGAACTGATTAAAAGAGAATTCTGAAACTTGGAGTTGATGGAAGCTGCGTTCTTCCTTCATTTGAACATAAGACATCATTTCAATCTTTTGTTTATTTGACCCCAGTTAATGCCATCTTACTAATGCTTTAAAGGGGGAAGAAGTACTATTTCGCATTTCATACTGTGCCATTTTTGTGTTAATTTGAGAGAAATGTATTTTTAATGCATTTGTCATGCTTTTGGCTTGCCTTCATTATGGTACTAATTAGACATATACTTGTAAGCAATCAGTGTCAGAGCTGAAAGGAATTGCAGGGATTACTCAGGTGAACCCTTCATTTTGCAGAGAAGAAACAGGACTCACATTTTGCTTGAGGACATATGGCTTGAAAGAAAGCGCATTTCTAACGGTTAGTCTTGGAGCACAATAGAAAAGCTCCTTGGCCTGCTTGCAATCAAGTCTGCACTTTTGTGTTCTGGCTGGTTCCTTGTGTTCCTATTTCATTAGTTCAACAAAGCCATTGAGCACCTACTCATACACTTGCTCTGCTAAGACACTCTGCACAGAGAGAGAGAGTGCGCGCGCGAGCCAGGTGTTTCAGCTGGAAGTCTAGGAGAAAAACAGACAAATGAAAAACATTGCGAAGAAGTTCCTGTTGTTGAGGGAGCAACAAAGAAGATTGTTTACCCCAGAGTAGCAGGGTGGGAGGTGGGAGAGGGTAGTCATGAAAGGCTGTGGGAAGAAATCTCGCCATTCTAAACTAGAAAGCTTAAGTTGGAGCAGGAGCTAGGCCTGCAAGTGGAGGGGAGAGAAAGACATTATGAACACAGGAGATGCCGTGTACAAAAATCAGGCAACAAAAGAGATGATACAGTCAGAAAGAGGAAAGAGCTATAGCGTGAATGAACTTGGAAAACATGATACTCACTGAAAGAAGTCAGGCACAAAAGAGCATACAGTGTATGATTTCTCTTATGTCAAAAATCCCGGGGGGCAAAAGTAGAATAGTAGCTACCTGAGGCTAAGACACATAACACTTCCTCTTGGGATCATGAAAATGTCTTGAAATTGATTGAGGTGATGAATTCATGGTTCTGTGAATATGCAAAGACCCCCATTGGATTGCACAGTCAAAAACCAAAAGAATGTGGCTTGATGTAGAAACTAAAAGATAGAGAGGGTGTAGACAGAGAGAGGAAGGAGCAGAGATAATGCTACTATGAAAAACCACTCTCTTATGATTGCTGGACATAGTAACTCATATAATTTTCCAAATGATCCTAAAAAGTCAATATGATATCTAAGCCCATTTTGCAGGTGAAAAAACCGAGGCCCAAAGAGATTCACTTGCTTAAAGTTCATAATTACTAGCTGCAAGAACTGGAGTTTTGAGCCTGGCTAGTCTGTCTTGAATCTGATCATTATATTCTACTGGGAAAGTAAGATCTGATCTGATCTGAACAGCTTTGGAAACGGTTACAATGTTTTTTCCCCCTTATAGACTTTTTGAAGTGTTTTAAGCAGGCATGATAAGATTGGATTTGTGTTGAAAAAAATTGTACTATTGTTTGTGGTATGTCCAGATAGAGTGGAGGGATGAAGGAAAGGGAGTACAGGGGTGGGGGTGAGGTCTGAGGCAAGGAATCCAGCAAGGGGTTAATCTGAATCTGGCAACCTGGTGTGGGAATGGCAGTAACAAGAGGGAGGAATAATGCATGAATTTCAAAAACATCCAGGAGAATTAATTGTCAGGATTGGATGTTTGACTGAATGTGCATGGAAAGAGAGTGGGGGTATTAAGGTCAACTCCTAGAGCTTTCATTTGGGTAACTTGGGCATCCTCTTTGATTATATACATATATAAAGTGAGTGCTACTTTAGGCATTCCAGTCTATATACTGGTAGGAAATTGCACATGTGGATCTGAAAACCAAAAGAAATGGCTGTGCTAGATGAATTGGAAGTGTGGCTCAGGTGTAAAGAGCTTGCCTTGCTTCTGCAAAGCCCCCAGTTCCATCCCTGGGCCTGCCACAAAGAGGAACTTGAACGAAAATGTGCTATCAATACAGATCTGGGAGAGTGGTCAGCCTGTGGATGTTACTTGAAGCTGTGGCAACCAGTGAGAATGCTCCGGATGATGTGTGGAGTAAGCGAAGGTTTGAGCCACTCTGTCCATGAGCACCATGAGTTAGGGATCGGCAGCTATGACAAGACAGAGACAGAGGCCCTAGAGAAGGCGAGCTAAAGCCAAGAGGGTCTGGTCTTGTACACACGAACAAAGAGAGACCCTCTAGGCAGGAGAGAATGTGAATGATGTCCCATGCATCTGAGTGTGTGGGACTGAGCAAATGCACACTGGGGTTGTACATGAGGAATCAGCTAGAGGATGTCAGTGGAGTGTGGAGCGAGAAAGGCAGATGTTCATTACCAACAGAACGAGTCCTGCTGTGCTTCTTCCTTTCTCTTTGTCGCCTTGAGCTCCTCTCGGCCTGAGCCAGTGTGCTCTCCAGTCTCTGACTCAACCCCAATTCTAGTCAGTTCTATTAGCCACTCAGAATCCTTTCCCCTTTGAAAGCTCTGTTTTGTTTTAAGGGTTTGAACAGGGATGGCTAAATGGGAACAAAAGATTTTTACAAAGCAGATGTGGGGAAATGATTTTAGGCATCTAGAAGTCTGAGGACTTTTCTCACCCAGGTTATTTTATACAGCAGTATTTTCTTATATATTTCCTGCAAACATTATAGAATAAAAGGGTTCCATAATGCAACAAGTTTCTTTGCTTGCTGATATCCCAAAACCTTTCATAGACTCATGCACACCATCCAGATCCAAGTCCAGGTGCACTGAGTGTGGAGCTAATCACGCACAGTTTCTCAAAATTACCTGAGCATGGCGCCCTTTATTGAGATGCATGCATGGGAGTCGCTTTCCACAGATGGCATTGGGAGAGTCTACCCCTGTTTATAGTCTTAGACACAGTATTGCACATGGCTCTAGATATACTTAAGCCCCCTCACTATTATGCTTCCATTCATGTAGGTAGATTTCCTGCTTCTTTGCCACCTCTTCAAAGTCTCCATCCTCTGCTCTTAGCATCACTCAGTGTGTAGTCTCATATGATGGTGGTCACTGTACTGGAGTGGAGAATGAAAGCCCAACTAGGAGACCATTAATACACATGTAGATTCATTTATGCATCCATGCATCCATGCATCCATCCATCCATGCATCCATCCATCCGTTGATTTATTGATTGCCTAATGTGTTCCAGACACTGTGCAAACTACTGACAGTATACCAATGAATTTAGCAACAACACGCACACATACATACACAATCACAGATGAGCAGCTTTTTTTTTAATCAGAAGATTATTTATTATCAGAAAAAGATTTATTATCAGAATGACAGATAGCAAACAAATAGACAAAAATATATTAGGAAATTGTTTTGTCTGGGTGGTGTAGCTTAGCTAGTAGAAGGCTTGGCTACCATGCATGATGTCCTGGATTTGATCACCAGCACTACATTAAAAAAATGGGCATGGTGGTACATAACTATGATCCCAGTCAGTGTTTGGAATATGAAGGAAGAGAGTTGGAAGCTTAAAATCAATCTTATATACATAGTGAGTCTGAGGCAAAGCCTGGGATACATGAAATTCTGACTCGAAAAAAAAAATGGGGCTGGCAAGATGGTTCAGCAGGTAAAGGCACTTGCTGCCAAACCTGATGACTTCAGTTCAATCCCCAGAACCCACATGGCATATGGTAGAAGGAGAGAAGCAACTACACAAGAAACTGTCCACATGGGCACTGTAGCACGCATGTGCTACCCCCCTCACATTAAAAAAAAAATTAAGTTAAATTTTAAGAAGAAAGGAAGAAAAGAAAGTGATTTTATGTCCTGAGACATGCATTCCTAAAATGAGTAAGGCAGGGGACATAAGAATTGAACAGCTCAGGCCACCCCTCCCCCCAATGGATTTACGAATAGGAGGAGAAGCTCAAGTTTTGCAAAGCCAAAAAAGGAATCCAGTCCGGCATTTGGCATGGCTTGCACTTTTTTCTTTCTTTTTTTTTTTTTTATTCCTGGAGAAGCTTTGGACAGTGGTTTCTCTACTCACTTATAAGACCAGTTGGATTTCTTCTTGTCTATTGTTTGGGGAGGGGATGCCAGGAAAAGGATAGAACATTTTGAAGTGCATCAGAGAAGTAACTTTAGACCCTTGAAGTGACACAGGTTGAATAATAATAATAACCTGCCTAGTGCTTTGTAGTTTTCCAAATGGAGTCTCATCCAGGGCCTGATTTATTGCCTCCATTACAAAGAGAAGGAGTGAGGCTCAGAGGTTGACTTGATGAAGATTGCATCGCTGTTTGATGGTGGCACTGGGATTTGAATTCAAGTCATTCATGAGCCGAACATCTTGGCATTGCCATGTTATTTCTGGCTGTCCCATTCTCACGCTCATGAACATGTCTGGATTATACTTGTGTAGCGGCTGTGGGGGAGGGAAGAGCAGACAAGAGGAGGTTGGGGTAATGATTAACTCTCCTTAGGGGACAAATGGTCCCTGTTAATGTTTTTGGATTGAATGAAAGCGTTTTCAGGGCAAGGGCCAAGTAGCGATTAGATCTTTTTCCCTCCAAGTAATCCCCATTCAGAGCTGCATAAATTGGAATCCTAAGGGGGAGGAACTGTAGAGCAACAAGCCCTGTAGTCTCTCTCCAAGCTAGTCTTTGAATTGGAGCATTTGGATGGCTCTTGTGCTAAAGGTTTGCATTTTCAGCTTAAGCAGATGTAGGGAACTTGAAGAAGGCACAAAGGATTCGATGAAAGGGAAGGAGAGTATGAAATGTATCACAAAGGTCCAAGGGATTGCACTGGTCCGGCTGGGGTTCTGCTCGCCTCTCACATAGTTTCCTGTCTCTTCTCCATTTTGCATTTTTTTCAGCAATCCCAAAATACTTATTTTTTTAAATTTTATTATTATTATTATTTATTCAACTGTGCGCATGTGCACACGCGTGTGTGTGTGTGTGTGTGTGTGTGTGTGTGTGTGTGTGTGTATGTGTGTGTGTGTGTGTCTGTGTGTGTGTAGAACCACGGACGAATTCGCGAACCACCATGGACGCCTCCAGCTCCTTCTACCCTGGGATTCCCAGGCTCCGTCCTACCAGGACCAGAAGCGCAGGCCGCCCCCGCTTCCGCTTGGCGTCTATATGTGGGATTTGGGATCCGAACTCAGGACCTTCCGCTTGCAAGGCGGAGGCTTAACCCCTGAGCCACCTCTCCAGCCCAATCCCAAAATACTTATAACATTTTGGTCCCTACCACATTTTGGTGACCATCAATCACACAGATGTAACATGGTGTCTGTTTAAACACACCACCAAGTCCTCGAAGCCCTTCAGAATTTCCTTGAGTGTCGGACACAATGGGACACCTTTAAATGCAGTGGTTCACTTTCATCCATGTTGCAATGTTCTGTGGTAGATACCGTAAACCTCATTTTACATATACGTGAACTCAGTTGGCACAGGGAAATGCAACAAACTGAAAAAGGCCTGAACAGCTAGTAAAAGGAACTAGTATTTGAAGCCAAGTATTTCTGAGTCTGGAGTCTGTCCAGTGGGGTTTGTCTGAGAAGCACAGCCCAAGATGGGTCCAACAGGGGCTCATCATGTGAAAGAAAAATAGAAGGGGAAGTCAGAGACATCTGGGAGAGCCTTCAGACTGAATGAAAACTCGGTCCCCAGTAAGGGATGTGTTAGTTTCAGAAACAAGAGGCAAGAAAGGAAAGTTTGGGTGAGGACATCTTAGAGTGCCAGGCAGCCTCAGAAAGGATGAGGGAAACAGAGTCCTTGAACAAAGTCTGGATCTCTGCACAGCAAGTCTGCCTGCATGCCCCTCCCCCCTGCGATGTGCAGTCTTTAGCAAGAAGCAACCCTCAGGCAGGGCAATCTTGGACAAACAGGGGAATGTCCTCCTGATCTCAGTGAGTAGAGATATGGTCAAACATCCTGTTGTGTCCAGGCCAGCCCCCTTCCACAGCCAGGAAGAATACAGTCTAAAATATCAAAAGAACTGAGGTGGAGGCACCTGGCGGTTTCTGGAAGCCCACAGGGTACATTCTTTTAACAGCCAGAGTCTCTGCCTGTCTACAGATTGCTTTCTGCCAGTAAGCTTTCCCGCCTCCTCACTTTTCTCCTTCATGCTCATCCCATTAGATGTCTTTCCTCCCACTTTCCTAGCACCCTTCATCCATCCATGATAGCACTTACCCGGCTGCATTTCAAGTACATGTGGACCTGTCTGTGTCCCTGCATTGATTCTGAGCACCTTGAAGAAGACAGGAGCTGCATCTGATTCTTCATATCCCTTGCACCTTGGTTAGAAACTGATGTCTAATGTTCCTTCCATGAGTGAAAGTGAGAGAAGGCTCAGGCGGTAGTTTAGTGATGAAAGAAATTGCACCACAGGCTGTCACCTGCCTTATTCTCAGGAGTTCACCACTCCAGTATCTTCCATAACTTTTCACATAACACCTACCTGCAGAATCAATTACCCACTGGACATTTGTACTTGAAAGCCCCCTTAGTGTCTCATACTCAATGCGTTAGTCATCAAATGTAGGTCTTCGCCTGAATCTGATTTTCTTCCTACAGTCTTGTGTCAGTGACCAGTCCTGTCATTTATCTTATTGAAATTTGAGCATCACGTGCTTTGTTTACCTGCAACATCCTTGAGTTATTAATGCCTAAGGATGTGGCTTTTCCTAATATCTCTCATAACTTCCTCCTTCACCCCATTCCTGTCGTCCTTGTTTAGACACTAGCTCGAATCACTTCTCCTCTAGATAAGAATCTCCTGCCTCAACACCATAGTGCCTGTCTTACAACACAGTCCCTTGAGATTTATACTCTGCACTGCTGTCATTGTGAAATTTCTAACAAACACCCAAGGATGTTATCCTTTCGCTTGAAATCCTTCAAGGACTTTGAGTGGCGTGAATCAAGTCCAAATTTCTTATTGCATCACACATGACATTCATGACCTGGACCTTGTCTAGCTTTCCAGTCACATTTCCATTCACTTACTTGCACATATATTCGACTCTAAGAATTTCTGTATTGCCATGCATCTCTCCCCCACAAAAACATCTGGGAATGTTTGTAGATATTTTCAGTTGCCATACTACTGGAAAGGAAGGCCTACTGGCATCCATGGTGTGGCATTCATAGTGCAGCCATCATAGCAAATGATTATCCAGACTGAAATGTCCACAGTGGCTATAGAAACTACCTATTGTTCTTGAAAGCAATATGTTAGCATTATTTGCCTGTGCCTAAAATATGTTTTGAATGTTTCTTCTTCTTTTTTTTCATCTGGCTGATTCCCATTTGTCCTTTAAATCTTCAATAAGAGCTGGCAAGATGGCTCAGTGAGTAAAGGCATCTACAAGCAAACCAAGGGAACTAAGTTTGATCCCTGAAAGCTCACACGATGGAAGAAGAGATCCAATTTCCGAAAGCTTTCCTTTAACCTCAACACATGCGCCATGGCATGTGTGTGCCTATTCTCTCTCTCTCTCGGAAACACATATGCACATAGATAAATAAGCAAATAAAATATTAAAAACTTAACTGAAGAGTAGAGAGATGGCTCAGAAGTTAAAGCCTCTACATCACAAGCAGAAGGACTGAGTTGGTATCCTAGATCTGACATAGAAATGCCAGGCGTAAATGGTAGTGGCCTGTAGTTCAGCCCTGGAAGACAGAACCTGAAAAACCCCAGAGCAAAGCAAAAAGGAGGTAAAGCAATCCAGGATGATTTTCCAAGTCACTATTGGGCCTACACAGGTACACACACACACACACACACACACACACACACACACACACACGTTAAAAAAAAACACCGAATTCTAATTTTTTCTGAGAAACCTTACCTAACACTTCTGTTTAAATTAGATGTTCCTATTTAGCTTTCAGCTTTCTCTTCTCTTAGTGTTTATTAGATGACATTTATTAGATGACATTCTAATTATTTCATTGTGTGTTTCCCATAGAAGCTGGTCTCATCGACATTGGTGGGCTGCTGTGTTTGGCACATGGTATCTATTTCAGTAAACATTCTTTATATGAATGAATAACTACATGTCATACTTTTTGGACCCAAACAAGGTAGAAGTTGCTGCTCACCTATACTCTTTCCATGTATCTTTCTTTACGGAGATGTGTCAAATATTTTTGTGATGTTGAGTGGGCCAATGAATTGGAACATGATCTAGAAAAGATGTATTCAGGGCTGGGGAGATGGCTTAGCAATTAACAATACTTGCTACACAAACAAAATTACTGAAGTTTTCATCTCCAGATTCCATTTAAAATGTGGGGAACTCAGCAGGTCTCATGCTTCTCTGCATTCCAGACCCCCCATGATTTCCCCACTGTGTAGAAATTACTTGTTTTGAAGCTAATTCTTTGTTCTTATTCCTGGTTTCACCACCTGAAATAAATGTCATAAATTTTAAAAATGTGGGTATGTATAGCACTTTGCTTACAATTCCTGCCTTGGAAGGTAGAGACTGGGAACCCCAGAGCAAACTGACTCACCAGGCTGGTCACATTGGTGAGATCTAGGTTTGATTAGAGACTCTGTCTCAAAAAATCTAAAATGAAAGTATGATTGAGGATGATTTCTAATATCAACTGCAGGCCTCCACACACAGGCACACTCAACACACACACATGTGCCACATATGTACAAACACATGGAAAAATGAAAGTATGTATTCTATAATATTTTATTGAATACCTATTGTGTTCCAGGCACTGAACTAAATACCAAGAATCTAACACTGACTGAGACAGACAAGTCCCTACCTCTGAGAACTTAGAAGGCTCTCAAGTTTTATTCATTTGGCTGAAATCTAGTTGGTTTAAGGAGATCACCTTGGAGATTTCAGTCAAGGACCTGGAAAGAAAACCCATTAGAAAATTAGAAAGCTCCCTTGTCTGACTTGCTTGTGGTAAATTAACCAACTTGCAGATCCTTGGTATAACAGGCATGTCTAAGCCCTGAGCAATACAAGGCAGCTAAACCAGCTCTATTTCTGTCCTTTACACTCCAGCCATAAGACTCTAACTGTAAGGAAGAAAGAAAGTTACTGATATAATAAGCTACAAAATAAGTGACCACTGAGTTCCTTAATTGACTTTGTATAAAGAAAATGAAAGCTCATTACCCATCATGTTGTTGCCCCACATCTCTAGAGCTGAATAATGAAAAGCTCACTACTGCAAAGTCAACATTTATAGACACAGTTAACATTAACTGTGTGTTAAGCAAGGCTTGGGCTTGTTATTTCCTTCTTGAGATCCTGAAACTTCACCATGATGAAGGTACCCACATGCACAGGGGTAAATCTCTACATTTTCTAAAAGTGGTTCATTCATATTTATACAACTAAGCTGAAGAGCTTTGGACAGAACTAATACTAGGAAAAAGCTTATGCTGACCATAATTGGAAAATGCTCTGGGACAGGTAGAGTGTTAAACTCCAGTAAGGAAGAAAAGGAGAGAGACAGAGTTCTTGGGATGTACAGAGAATTTGGCAGCTGGAATAACTTCAGGAATTAATATAGAGCCTTTATTTCATTCACCCATTCACTTCACAAAAGGTTATTGGACACCTACTCTGCATCAGTGTATGGGTTCTAGAGATACAACAGTAGTGAGGTTCTGGAAGCATGAAAAGTCCCCAGCTGAATAGAGATGAAGCACTCGTGGAAGAACTCTTGACAACAACGGCAAATGACTTTGCATATATGTAATAGCATCTATTGTCCTTAGAGAGGTTGGGTTTTGCTAAAGATACTGGAACTTTGACGGGGATTGTGCTGGATGGATATATAAAATCATCGTGGAAGCCACTCTGACCCTGAGGAGCAGTTTGAGTTTTCCCCTAAACACCTTTCACCATTTGAAGGCTATAAATAGAGTCGTTCTAGTTCCTGGGATCCATAATTAAGCGCCTCTGTTTGCATGTTCAAATCTTGAGGGTGCCCCTTGGGCATTTGGAGAGCATTTAGCCCACTCAGCAGCCTGTGCAACAGAAGCCAAAGTGGCAGCAGGAGTGCATTCCATAAAAGCAGCTCTATTCCTAGAGCTCATAATTAGAATGTGTTAACTACATCCTCTTTGCATCTGTCTGGTACACAGCAATTCAAGGGTGACAGAGGCAGAATGGAAATGGGATCCATAAAAATGCTCTTCTCTCTGTCAAGGTAAGACTTTACTCTTCATTCTCACTTGCCTGCTGGAAACCAGAATGTTTTCTGCCTGTGCATTTAGATGCTTATGGAAGTCACACCATTCCTAGAATGAGGCATTATAAATTAACAAAAAATCACTGCTCCTGGTTTATTCTGAGAGTTCAAAAACTCACAGCCATCATCATCATCATTGTCATCGTCATCGTCGTTGTCATCATCGTCATCCTCATCATCGTCGTCATCGTCACTCCTTGGCTATATTACTGAGTATGATGCAGTACAGAAGAAAATACATTGCACAGAGAGTTAGAAGGTCAGGGATGTAATCTGATTATGTCACTAATTAGTCATGGGATTTGAGGGAAGCTCACTTCATGTTAAGAATGCAGTGACTCACCTAGAATGATAACAAGTTGCGTCTTTGATGGTATGGGTTAAAGAGGAAGGGAGGAAGGAATCCTGAGTGGAGCAGATCAGGGCCAGGAAGGAAATGATTGTGCTAGAGTGTTACTGGATATTTCAGAACCACTCTTCCCTGCACTGGGCCACCGGAGGCTGACCTATATGGATTGCATTAATGAGCTCCCTTGCCTCATGACTTCTAGTTGTGTTTGGCAGCAACTTGAAGACTGGTGGCAGGAGAATCAAGCCTGAATATTTATTCCCCAGACTCTCTAATGATAGGCTGAGTATTGCTAGCAGCTGTGTCCCTTGACTGAGACCTACAGCTCTCATAAGACTATTCACTGTTCTTGCCCTTCATGCCCAGGGGCACTGTGACTCCCGGCTTCAACTGTCGTGGAAGTGTACCTTATCTCTTATGGGGTTCCTCTACTTCACCTATACTTTTCAAAATAGTTCCTCTGTGAAACTCTCTGGAGATCCCTCAGGTTGTGTGCAACACATTGCTTGGCCTGTGAATAGATGCCAAGTAAAGATTACTAAAGTGGATACATTACTGGATTTGGATGAAGACAGCTGAATGCTCCACGCACCACAGGTAAATTACGTAGACTTTGGATTCTTAAGAGTTGTAAGAGAAGGTGTGGCAGTGCTCAGGGAACAGGACAGGATCTGGGGAGAAGATATTTCATCCTTCAGAAGACGCCTGATGAAATCGAGTAAGGATGGTATCCAAGACCCTGATCACTGTCTAGGGTTCAAGGTACCACTAGAGTATAGGTGTTTAGGGCTGAAAAAACCAGCAGTACAATCCTTAGGATTCTGAACTGAGTGTCTTGACTCTTTAACCTAAGTTCTGGGATCTATTGTGTGGGAGGGGGTGTGGAAGAATTAGCATAGTTCGAGAATTCTTAAGGATTCATTTTTGTAAGATTTTTAAAAACTAGTGTGTGTGTGTGTGTGTGTGTGTGTGTGTGTGTGTGTGTGTGTGTGTGTGTCCCTGTGGGGGACCAAGGATGACTTTGGGAAACATTCTGGATTGTTTCTAACTCCATTTTGCTCCACTCTGGGTTTTCCCAGGCTCCTCCAGGGTGGGAAGTACAGGCCACAGCTGTTTCTGCCTGTTGTTTTTATGTGAGACCTGGGATCCTAACTCAGGACTTTCTGTTTGCAAGGCAGAGTCTTAACCCCTGAGTCATCTCTCCAGCCCCTGTGTAAGATTTTCATGGAGTTATTTGTTCTGATTTTTGACGGTCACCAATCTTTAGTACCTAACTCAAATTTTGTCATCTTCCTTCTAAGAGAAGAAACAAAATGGCTGAGCATTCTAGCTGTGTGTATAACAATGAATGACCGTGGATATGGATATGCAGAAAATGACTATAAGAAGCAAATACACTATTTATGAATATTCTGATGTGAACTAGGTGCAATGGTGCACACTGGTAATTCCATCACTTGGGAGAAAGAGGCAGGAAGATACGGAAAGAAACACTTGGCCAGCTGAGTCTCTGAAAATTTTATTTATTTATTTATTTATTTATTTGACAGAACGAGAGAGAGAGAGAGAGAGAGAGAGAGACAGAGAGCACATGTATGCATGTTAAGCATGTGGAGGTTAGAAGACAATGTTCAGAACTTGGTTCTTGGTTCTCTCCTGTCACCGGGTGGGTTCTAGAGATTGAATTCAGGCTGCTAGGTTTGCACATAGGCACCTTTATCCACTGAAACATATCTGTCATCCATAGCCCATATCAGTCTTGCCATGCCTATTTTTCCCCATTGGATGATGCACTACATAGAGCAGCACTTGGTATCCTAATAGAGGCTCAGCAGTGCTTGCTGACAGTTATAAAAATTGTATATTAAATCAACTTGTATTTGCATACACCCTTCCAGATTCTCAGCCTCTTCTGAAGGGTAAACTGGACCCTTTATTCAGGATATTAGGGCACCTGCATTGCTCTTTGTCCTAGTGCTTCTTCCTTGCATTCCTGGACACCTGCCTCCTGCTCTGAACTAGTGTTGGAAAGCAAATATGGCAGAAATAAATACCATTCAAGCAGCACCGACCCTGCAGGGAGCCCATAAAAGGAGAAGGTCCTTCTAAATTGGAGATCTGTTTATTTTGCAATTAACAAAAGGTCAGGAAGTCTGACCTAGAATCCAAGTGTTACTTTGTTGTGCTAGCAAGAATGGTGAGGTTTGAAAGTTATTGCTGGGGATTTGAAACTTTTATTATGAATTCCAGGAAGCCAACTTTTCTGGGTTATATGTGAATTGTAGCAGAGGACTCTGCCATCCTTTGACCCAAAGTTAGTTCCGTTGAAGTGATATAACCAGGTCAACGGGTCATGGGAGCTCCGCTGGGTTACCTTGAAATGACCCCTTTTGAGGATGTAACAGATTATTAATCAGGAGCCATATCAAGGAGCTATGGCTAGGGAGGAGAGAGCTTTCAACCTTTGA
Source organism: Typhlomys cinereus (assembly GCA_023101885.1). Classification (NCBI taxonomy): domain Eukaryota; kingdom Metazoa; phylum Chordata; class Mammalia; order Rodentia; family Platacanthomyidae; genus Typhlomys; species Typhlomys cinereus. Next base: position 90,399 of record JALPQD010000453.1, read on the forward strand.
TTTAGGAGCTGGGAATTTAGAGTTCTCTTTCTTCTGTGGGGGCTCTAAATTGGCTTGACATTTGTTTAGCTGTCGCTCTTTTGCCAGAGGGAATTGTGGGATATCGTCTGCTTAAAAAAAAAACATTAACGAGCACTTGCTGTGCATCACATTCTGAGCTAGGATGCTGAAGACACAGCAACGATATGCAAGATACTACATACAAGTTAGGGCTGAAGTAATCATAATAGGACTTTGCATGACCTGTGCAATGACCACCATATCATTGACCCCCCCCCCAAAGTTTAGCATGGATCACAGGCACTATGATCCTTAGAGGCAAGTGATTAACAGCCACAATAGTGTTCCTATACTAAAGGGGAACACAAAAAAGAGCTCTAGGCAAAGCTTCTGAGTCCTTACACCTCATCAGAGAGGAGGACCCAGAGGGAAGTTTGACATGCACACTAAAGGATGCTTTAGGAATGGGGGGCACTGGGAGAATGGGAGGGAGGGGGAAGGGAAGGGGAAAGAGGGGGAGGGAGTAACGAGATCCAGGGAAGGGTGGAGGGAGGGAGGGAGGGAAATGGGGTACCTATCAACTTTGTATGAGTGGAAGACATAAATTAAAAAAATATGTAAAAAGGATTGTATCCTCAAGGCATGTAAAATCAATTGCAGGATGCTGACATGACAATGGAGAAATACACAGGACATAGTGAAACCTTAAAGGAAGGAGGTAACCATGGCTGCAGGGCACAAAAATACTACATGAAAATGGTGACATCCTTCAATTGTAGAACTAAAAAAAGTCATTTTAAACAATGACATATTAGAAATAAATGTCAAATAAATCATATTCCCTTGGGGTCTATTCATGCTGCCTTTGGCATAGCATTGTCAAGTCTGTTTTTACCAACAACCTCTTCTACTGACTGTAGCCACTCATACTTTGAATTGCAGTTTAGCAGTCTTAATTGAAAGACTGTCAGCTCTGCGAGTTTCCAATGCAATGTTTAGGATTTTGATGAAGAGGAGCTTATTGTTCATTGTGACACTATTCACAATAGCCACTTTCTGGAATCAACCCAGGTACCCTTTAAGGGATGCATGGATAAGGAAAATGTAGTTCATATACCCAGTAGGCTATCTGTGATTCAGCCATTAATAATGAAATTATGAGGTTTAAGAGACTGCTTACTGATTAAAGCCTTTGCCTCACAAGCAAAAGGACCTGGCTTTACATCTCCAGATCACATGTAAAAATGGGGGTGACCTGTAATTTCAGACCTGGAAGGCAATGTCTGAGAAAACCTAGAGTAAAGCAGTAAGGAGGTAGAGCAATCCAGGATGACTCCTGATGTCATCCTTGGGTCTCCACAGGCACACACATTAAGGGCCTTCTTTATAACACAGAGGGGGCAGCAGAATGAAATTATGCCATTTTAGTGGGAAAATAGATAGCACTAGAAATCATCTTTTTAAGTGAAATAAGCCAAACTCAGAAAGACAATATCATGTGTTTTCTTTCGTTTGTGTACTCTAAATTAAAAAGAATAATTAACACACAAGCAGAAGGGGAATCATTTGGGAAGAGGAAGGGGACTGACAAGGGTGAGATAGCAGAAGAACAAAGAAGAGTAAATGTTATCAATACATATTATGTACATGTATGAACATACCATAATGAAGCCCATCCCTCTTCGCTAATGAATAATCTCCAATTAGAAGCTAAAAAATGTTTCTGCTGTTTTTTCCCTCAGTCAATGCAAACATTTGGGTGCTTAAGCAATGGAACATTGGAACTGTTACCCATAACCTCTATGTCATCTAAGAATGGAAATTTCTTAGAAGGTGAATCTTTTGTCATCATCAACTTCCTAGTAAGTTTTTCTTTTCCTTTCACAGTTCCAAGGCAGGGGGTGGAAAGTGGAACTGGCATAGTGGCATATGCTAGGCAAGCTCTATCCTTGAACTACATCTCTGGATCCTTTTGGGTCCCAAAACTCAGCTTGAATATTTTCTGGGCACCAAACTGCCTCAGGCTCCCCTTGCATTTCTTTTCTGTTGTGATCCCTGTAAGCTCATCTAACCATGAACTCGAGTGTCACAGTGTATTAATGAGAACCAGATCCAGGGAATCATCTCTTTTCTGTCTTTTATTCCTGGGGTTCGGATCTTGTCTTCATACCAGGAAAGCCCAGAGTCCTGCAATGAAGGATGCAAACACAGCTATCAATTGATATATATGTTGTATGTGTTTATACATGAATGATCATGTGTGCGCATATGAAACTAGAGACACATCTATAGTCCCTGTCTTGGTACTTTCCTGGGACACTCTTACTAAGGTATAGAGGCTGAAACCCTTGTATGATGAGATCTCTCACAGGCATGTATAAAGAGCTGCTTAGAAAAGTTATGTTGTCATTTTAATATTTTCTTTCCACATGGCCTTCAAATGGTTTACTACCTTCTTTGTTTGGGTATGTGGTTTACAGCTTGATGATCTTGAAAGTGTTATTGAAAAGTAGCACATGGGCTGGGGAGATAGCTCATGGTTAAAACTTTTGCCTCACAAGCGAAAGGACCTGAGGTTGGTTCCCATGTCCCATGTAAAAATATGGGACAAAAATGGCAGCAGTCTGCTCTTCCAGCCCTGGAAAGTAAGTAGAACTTGGGAAAACCTAAAGCAAAGAAATAGGGAGGTAGAGCAATCCAGGATGATTTTCGATGTCACCCTTGGGCTTCTACAATAACACATAGTGTTCTCTGATACAGATAGACAGACAGACAGCTGGATATGCGTGCATACACACATGCACACACAAACACAAAAACAAAAGAAAGGAAGAAAAGTAGTGCATAATAGGTATCTGACGGAGGTTTCAGAGAGTCACTCCCAGAGCATCTTCCTTATTTTAAATTTACAAACACCTGTAACCAATAAAATTGTGTGTGTTCAAGATGTGCAATGTGATAATTTGGTGTCCATCCATATACATTGTGTACTTAGTACAGCAGTCAAGTTCATCAACACATCCATCCTAGCCTTAGGTAACATTCTAAGTGAGTATGCTTACATGTGTGTACGTGCACGTGTGTGTGTGTGTGTGTGTGTGTGTGTGTGTGTGTGTGTGTGTAGTAGCATGATAACATTAAAATCTGCTCTCTTTCTAGATTGTATATTTTTTAACTTTATTTATTTTTGCGTGTGTGTGCGTGTGTGTGTGTGTGTGTGTGTGTGTGTGTGTGTATCTAAGGGCACTGTGGGTCCCCTCATGGAGGACCAAGGGTGACTTCTGGAGTCACCCTGGATTGCTTCTACTTTTTTGCTTCACTCTGAGTTTTTCCAGGCTCTGCTCACCAGGGCCAGAAGTGTAGGCCGCTGCCCTTTCTGCTGTTTTTTTTTTGTTTTTGTTTTTTGTTTTTTGTTTTTTTTTTTAACGTGGGACCTGGGATCCAAACTTAGAAACTTCTGCTTGTGAGACAGAATTTTAACCCCTGAGCCATCTCTCCAGCCTCAGATTGTACATTCTTTTTTTCTGATAAACATATTTATTTATTTATTTGAATTTTTAATTATACTCACAAAATAAATCCATGTATGTATTTAAATATGAATTTATAAAAACTAAAGATAGTATCATTTCCACTATCTCCAATATAGCTGTTTTTCTGGTTTCTATGTGTGAGAGACACAAGTTATATAGAAGTGTACAATATTATGTTCCTTCATATATAAATTGGCTTATCAGTATCTCATGATTATTTGTAAGATTAAGCATCTTTCATTAAGCATGTTCTTCTGAATTGTGCAACTTTTTACGATATGTCTTCCATGACTCTAAATCTCTGTCTTAAATGAGATAGCTGAGCAATAGAGAAATCAAGTAATCTCTAAAAGGTTATCTGAAATGCTGTGACGTAAAACCCATCATTTTCAGTCTTACATTATGCGTTAAATCAAATTGACAGTAGATGACATTGATTCTGCTTATCCTGAAGTGGGAACAATATTCAGCAATATCACAAAAGTGCATTTGTTTCTTTTTTTTTTCTTTGAGCTGATTTCCCTGTGAAAGTCTCATTCTTCCCCCTTAGAACCTATTTGTTTTAATTAGCTTTTCATCAGATTGTACATTCTTGCAGTGCAACCTCCAAGTGAGAATGAAGGTAAATTGTAACTCGGGAAAATTGTCACACATCATCCTAACAGTAAAAGATATCAGAGAGCAGGGAGGCTATGTGTGGGCTACTTAAAAATTGGCATCAGCAAAGTCCCATCTACTTGGATTCATGGAGGGCGTGGTGGGGGTAGACAGAGCAATCTAAATTAGTGACAGGTTGGAACTCTGGAATGTTTAAAAACATGCCCTTTTATTAGTTGAAATCTATGTGTGCCATAACTCACACTAACTGCTCATAGTGGTTCCCAAGAGAGTCCCTCAGAGACTAGCTTTCATGAACAGATAAGATGTTTGTTATTAGCAGTAGCCATTGACTTATAAACAATGTGCTAAAATCCTTAGAAACCATTTGTTCTTTGAAGATGAAAATGCATTGGTGATGTGGTTTAGAGAATCCTGTCCAGCAAAAACTTTCCTTTGTGGAGAATACCAAGTGATCTCTCTTTAGAATTGCACATAGTTGGTGGCACCTGAGAGATTGAGACTGTGACTCAATGGGTGAGGTAAAGGAGAGTGTTGGTGGGGGGGGGCGCTCATCCAGCAGCTGTCTTGGTTAAGGAGCACATAGAATACAGACATGGGAGACATCATTCTGGCCTCATGCCAGCCCTCCAGCAATAAGATTAGAGAGGATTGCCCAGACAGGACATGCAGTGCCAACATGTAAAATGGTTTGCCTTGACTATCCATTGCTGAATGGAAGGCTGTCTGAGGGTGAACTCGCCACATCCATTTACTTTACCTCAAAAGCTAAGCATGCCTGTAAATCCAGAACTAGGGAGGCAGAGGTGGGAGGACAGCCAAGAATGCAAGGCCCATCTGATCTATGTAGTGAGTATCTATAATGAGTTCCAGGCCGATTAGGACTGTATGGTGAGTCTGTATGTGTATATATATATAAAACCTTATATTAATGTTTACACATTAAAGGATGCTCCAGGGATGGGGGGGAGGTACTGGGAGATAGGAAGGGAGGGGGGAAAGGAATGGAAAAAGGAGGGAGGGAGCTAGGGGGTCCAGGGAAGGTTGAAGGGAGGGAGGGGACCGTTGTACCTATTAAGTTTATATGAGCGGAAATAAATAAATTAATTAAAAAACTTATATTAATGTTACAATATTATAGATTATATAATAATATAATACTTATATTTTATCTATTTAGTATCTATCATCTGTCTTTCTCTTTACCTATTATCTATCAGTCATCTTTTTGCATTTCCAGCTTCCTTATTTGAATGTAGAGGCAGCAAGTCTGTTTGCCTGTCTTCTTTTCTCCTCTACTGTTTTCTGTCTCATCTCAAAGTCTGTAAAGAAAATTTCAGAGTTAGTGAAAGATCTTGTCCCTTCCTGGGTCGTTTGCCTGTTCCTACAGAAGTGTCAAAGATCCTAATCTCTCAAAGCCTCAAACTTAGATTTAAACATCGGAATGTATGACAAGTAGAGGGGACAACGTCTGTTTAAAAAAAGCATCATAGCAGTTCCCAGGCAAATCCCACTGGATGGATAGCCTGCCCTCCCTCCAAACCAAACTGCACTCACCTTTGCTCCATTAGGTAATGTAAATATCCAGCTGCCTCTCCAGATCTAGGCTGAATGTTTGTGTTCTCTTGTCTTTATGGCCTTGACATGCCTGGCCACATCACGGAGGGTCTGTATTACAATGTAAACTCTAGCAAATGGTTTGTGTTTGCTAATCTTCGTGTAATTGTCACAGAAAAGTGTTTAATAGGCATTTAAAATTGTAACTGAGGTAAAATACAACATAGGATTTACTCATTTACGATCAGAACCATTTGTGAGTGTAAAGTACAATAGTGTTAAGTATCAGCAGCATTGTTTCACAACCAATCTTTGGCATTCTTTCATCTTACAAAAATCAGGCTCTCTATTATATAGTATCCATTAATTCATTTTTCCAGTGACCAGTAACTTCAATTTTTCTTTCTTTATGTATTTGATTATTACATATACATTGTATAAATGAAGTCATTATTTGAGTATTTGACTTTTTTTCATGGCCAGCTTATTACATCCAACATAATATACCCCCTCAGGTTCATTAATGTCATAGTATGTCTCAAAATTTCCTTTAATTTAAAGACAAAGTAATACTGTGCTGTATTGTGCGTATCAGATTTTGATTTTTCTGTTCATCTGCCAATGGACTATTGGTTTGCCTTTATCTTGTGGCTTGTATGAGTATTGCTGCTGGGTTATTGACCTACAAATATCTTTTCGAGTTTCTCCTTTCAGTTTTCTTGACTAGATGCATAGGGTGGAGTTGCTGGATCATCTTTATTCAAACTTTCGTAATTTGAATGTTTTCCTAATGAGACTTAGAAGAAGGAAACAGAAACTAGATGTGTTATTGATTGTCCAAGAATTTTCTATATTTCTCTAAATATCTACTGAATACCTACCATGTGCTTAGTGCTATATGTGATAGAACCTGGGACCCTATGTGTTCTTTTTTTCTCTACTAAATGTGGCATCTGTGAAGGTGAGAACTTTCATCTATTATTTCTTATTTGCTGTTCAATGCCAAGAACCATTATTTCTTCTTTACTATGGAGTACCCAGAACATCATAACTCTGTTGAGTAAATCATTATTGAGTATTTACTAGTATTAGCTATCAAATGATCATGAAAGTGCTCAAGGAAATCAGTAATAAAGCCAATATTATTATTCTGCATGGTTAATGGGCAATAACTTTGTGCCCTTCTGCTGAACATAGGTGGTCCCTTCACTTGCAAAGAAGGTGGGGTAAATTTGGGACCAGGAAAAATCGGTTCATCTAGAAGAGAAGATCAATGTAGGCAGAAGTCTTTGCCAGGATACAAAACTTGGATACAAAACTGTTAGATCACTAATCCTGAAGCCATTTTTAATTAGGAGGGCAGATTATATAAATCGATTCTTATTTTAATGGGCCACAATCAAATCTTGCCCGAAAGTACTGTTAATCTGGCTTTTTCTGAAATTTGGCTTTTTCTGAAATTTCAGTGGCTTTTTCTGAAATTTCTGGCTTTTTCTGAAATTTCAGTAAGTGTCTGAAATTTCAGCGAGAAGGTAGAAAGCTTCTATTGCCCAAGCAGTATCTTCACATTAGGGAACTCACAAATCTAACGTACATATGGCCTGGAACCCAACTGATTTCACTGAATTCAGTAAGGCAGTATTTATAGAATATTGGAGACCTCTCTGGGGCTTACAAAATTGCACATTATTGTTACAATGACCACTTAAGTCAACTCTTTTAAACTAATATGAGGCTACTGGAGAAATTTGACAACCCTTTTCACTTCCTTCCTTCCTTCCTTCCTTCCTTCCTTCCTTCCTTCCTTCCTTCCTTCCTTCCTTCCTTCCTTCCTTCCTTCCTTCCTTCCTTCCGTCTTTTCTATTTCCTTTATTTCTTTATAATTTTTATAATTTTTGGACTCTTAACTCTACTTAGGGCCCCTTCCAGTTAAAGCCTGGAGGGCTAACTCCTAACACATTACATTTCCTCTGCCTTCGGGGAGCCCAGACATTTCTGCTGTCTATTTAAAACAAACACAACCACCACCACAACAATGTTTATTCCATTTCTCAGGGTCTTTTCACCTTCACACTAGCCTACACGGCTGGATGCAATCTCTTCAGCTATTCTCTTGCTGTCATCCCAAACAACGTGGAGACCACAAAGGGATAAAGTCACAACTACAGAGCACAGTCAGACACTTCACAAAGTTCGTGTAATCAATGTCCTGTTTCTTTTCGTTGAAGGTACCCAGAAGCCCCAGAGGTTTCCTGTTCTCTTTTATCTGTGAGGGTGGCACTCCTTATTGCTTATAGGATAAGGCTACACTAATTAGCCTAGCATTCAAGACTCTCTACAAGCACACTAAGGTCTACCGCTCCATTATTATCTCCCCCTCGGTTTCCAGTCTACACAAACTGTCTGCTCCCGGTCAAATGGTCTGCTAATTTCCCCCCCAAAAAACTATTTTCATTCCTGTTTCCTGGTCTTTGTTCACATTAATTCCCTCAGATTCTCTGCCCTTTCTTCAGGGCTTGGAGTCTTACCTTTTGTGACCATGGCAGGCCCTTGGAGCAGAATTGCTCCCCTCCTCGGAATTCCAATGATCCTACTCTGCAGCCACTGCTTTGAATTTAACACACAGAGGTACATGTGGTGTGCCTATGTGCTTGAAGACTGACAATTCCTTATGTGTCTAGGGCTTGCACGGTGCCATGCATTCAGTAGGTACTCAGCAAACATTTATTTGTAATGATGTCATGTTCTGGAAGCCTGTTATTTCTTTCTCTAGGCAATGTTTACTAACGTAAATGAAGTGTTGCTGAGGCTTGCTCATGTTTTAAAAAAGATGGGGATGTAATGACTCAGTGCAAGGTCTTTTAAAAAGCATCTTGAAGGTACTTGTACTTTCCTAGCAACACATGTGTAGCCAGGGGAAACCACCAAAGCAGTCTTCATATTAATGCAGGAGAGATTTTTAGGATGTTAGTAGGCAGCTGGTATATTCTCTCTCTCCTTCTCTCTCTCTCTCATTCTCTTTCTCTCTTTCTTTCTCACACCCTCCTTCTCTTCTTCCTCTTTCCCCCTTCCTTCTTTTCCCCTCCTTTCTTCTATCAGGGCGATTAAACACCAGAATCAGCTACAGAGGGAAGTTATTGAGAAATTTTGAAGAAGTAGACAGTTTATTCATTCATCCAAAGGAAATCTGACAGAAACAAAGGAAACGGGTGGGGGGGATTTAAGTATGAGAGATCTGGCATCTAACCACGTAAAACGGAGGAAAACAGATAAACTAACTTCCTTCCTTCCTTCCTTCCTTCCTTCCTTCCTTCCTTCCTTCCTTCCTTCCTTCCTTCCTTCCTTCCTTCCTTCCTTCCTTTCTTTTCTTGCACTTTTTTGTCTCTCAACTCTATCCTAGGAGCTTTGTGGAATGCAGGACTCTTTCCCTGTATTGCAGAGCCAGCAAGGAGGCCAGTAAAATGATTAAAAAAAAAGACTGCAGATGTTTTTCTCTGTGGAGAAGGGATTGGAGCAGTTACTAAGTGACTGTTTTTCTGTTAATGTGAATATATCTTCAGCTGCAAGAAGACACAAACAGGCTGACAGCTTTAGGTCTGATATACTTCACCCAAAGGAATGCTGGGGTGAGGGGTGGGAAAGGACCAGCAATCTCACTGGTGACTGGGAAAAGATCCTCTCACAAGTGGACAAACAGGAGGTAAAAGATTAAAAAGACAGCAAAACTCACCAAGGGAAAAACAAGTGTTGCAGAAATACCACGTAAGAAGCAAGTTTGAAAATTGTTTTCTATGACTTTCTTGGAGAAAGGTATAGAAAATGTGGCATAAAAGACTTCAGTTTCAGAAATGTCAGTTTCACACTACTCATTTATAAAATCATTTTAGGAGTTGGAATTGGTGGCACGAACCTGAAGTCCCAGGTATTTAGAAGGCCGAGGTAGGAGGAATGCTTGAATCTAGGAGTTCTAGGCCAGACTGTGCTGTGTAGTGAATGCATGTCTCTTTAAAAAGTTCAAATGAAACACTTAAGAGACAAATTAGAGACACTGAACACTAAGAATCCGGGGATTTTATGATCAAGCAAGTTTAGGAAGTACTTTTTCACTACATAGTAGTAGTTTTGCTTATGGTGCAGAAACAGCACCAAATCATTTTATTTGCAAGAGAATTTATACAAAACAAGAAAGAAGGGATAGAATATTGGAAATTGGAATTTAGGAATAAATAATTATATATGTATTTTCTATTTTTCTAGAAAATCATTTAAGTTTACATAGAATATTAATAACTGATATATATTAGTTCTTTTTATGAATATGGAAATATACATCTATGTATGTGCGTACATGTGTATTTTTGCACAGTTAAAATGAAATGAGGTAGACAATACTGTTATTATCTCCACTTTATAAATGAAGAAACTGATGCTCAGAGAGGTAAGATAGGACAAGTAGGTCTGGAATCCAGATGTTAACCCTAACTCTCTCATATTACTTAAAAATACCAAAATGAAGCAGCAAATCCATAAAGAACAATTAAGAAAAATGTGCAATTAAGGAAAGACATACAAAGGAAGCAGAAGTTGATAAAGCAAGTGAATTTGGGTTGAGGTCTTGGGTACTGATAATGAAGAGGCCTACTACTAGTTTGGTGGCCAGTATACAAACTAATAGAGTGATACAGAGATTTAGCCCCTGTATTAGAATATCATGCAAGCTCATGAGTCCATATATATTTTTATTGTGTATCTCTTATTGTGTATATTTTATTGTGATATATATATCTCAAACTGGGGATGTAGCAAGCATGAGGCCCTGGGTTCCATCCCAGCATCACAAAAATATTTAAGAAAGAAAGGATTCCAAATTTGTCTCTCGGCTTTCCAACAGTCAAAGCAGAAGAGAAAATATATTTGGACTCAGAGCATACATATGATAAAAGAAAAGCCTCTTTTTAGGAAAACCAACAATTTCTGATAGGATTTCCTGAGACAGATATCTCTTGTGGATCATTAAAATGGAAAGATTTCTTTTACAAGGGACATTACTGTTTAACTTTTTTTTAATGGAAAAGCAAATGTTTGAAAAGAAAATAACTTAAATATGGATTATAATATTATTCCCTTGTACATACATTTTGAGATTTGCACATTTTTTGTAATAAAATAACTAGATGCTGAATTTCTGTCATCTGAGGTCTTAAAGAAAAGAGTGGCTGTTTCTCTGGCTTGGATGCCTGAAGGCAAGGACTGGCTTAAAGGGGCCCCTTCCAACTCCCTGGCTGTGATTCTATACTTCTGAGTTATGCAAATGCTTCTACCTGGGGCAGCTTAACTAGTCTTCAACCTAAAGACTTAGCCACAGCATGACTATGAATACTTCCATTGTAGGAATCCTTTCTGATAAAAATGTTTGAAACGTGCTTGCGTGGAGACACACACACACACACACAACCCGAGGCATTCACACACACAATAAAAAAATCTCCACAGCATTTGAAATTAAGACACACCCAAGTCAGACATTTCCAGAAACAAAAGTTTCACTTAGTACGCGCTCCTCACCGGGGATGGAGAGGCAGCACTTAGGCACTCCTTTAACTAGGAGCTTTTGCTGAAGTCCTTTGTGCTTTAGATGCCAAAGAAATCTTTTTCTTAGGGAACCATCAGTACTACTTGGTGGGCGATGTTTTAAGCCTAATGCGAAAAAAAAGAGCTTTTTGAAAACTTCTTATATGATTAACATCGTCCAATGCCCTTTATGACGAAGCACGGGGGCAAGTAAACAAAATTCTCTTCAAGAGGAGCGGCACCCCCCCCCCCACCAGCTTTTTAAATTCTTAAATCTTTCCTTAGTCTTGTAACCCAGTCGAGGTGAGGGAGATAAGGCTGTGCCGTTTACACTGATCCAACTCGTTCCAAATTGGGTCAAATGGCTCCAAGGAGGCCTCCTGGTTGCTGTGCAGTCAGACTGAAAGCCATAAAAGACAAACATTGCATTAGCATCGCCATGTGCCTGGAGGAAATGCTAGGTGGAGATAGCTAATACAAACCCCTTTTGCCTGTTAGAATCGAAATCGTCGGCCTTTAGGCTGTTGTGGCACATCTAGGAAGAAGCTGCATAGGGAGTTCTTTTTTTAAAAAGGACTGGGGTGCTTTTCTGTACAAAGAGGGGTACAGCGATGTCCTTTTCAACAGAAAGATCTCATCCTTCTAACAACAGAAGGTGTCACTCTCCGGAGTGCTTGATGGACTGCTACTTTAACAGGTTTTTCCCTTTATAAACAGTCCAGCCGCTTTGGCCTTATCTACTTTGATTCTAAAATAGCTCATCAATTTAATAGCATTCAGGTTGTTTATGCACACACAAGGTCCTTTGAAAATAACCCTTTTCATGTCACCAAACAGGCATTTTGAAATCAACTAATTGGATGGTTGTCTGAATTCAACTCGTTGTTTTAAAAATAACCAGTTGTTCCACTGAATTACATTTTTTTACCCCCAAGCCAATTGGTGTGTGTAGACAGAGTTTGAGTCAATCCAGATGGCTGGCTGCATTTTTTGACTTGAACTGACTGGATGTTTTGTGGTCAGATATATACAGCTCTTGATAGCCACTGGGGAAATGGAGTAGAAAGGAAGGAAGGTGTAGGAAAGTTAGGAGAAATTATATCAACAAAAGTTTCCATCTTGAGTGCTGCAGACCCAGCCATTTTCTGTGATTATTCCTCTCTCTCCCTGAAAACACACACATGCTTGCACACATGAATGCATGCACTCAACACATGCATATGCATGTGCATGCACACAGACTTATACTCATGCACACATGCATGTGCACACACAGTTAAGAAATCAGAAATAAAGTAAAAACATCCCTTCCAGCTGGCTCTGCTCATCTTTCTTTTTTTTTTCTTTCTTTCTTTCTTTCTCTTTCTTTTCTTTCTTTCTTCTTTCTTCTTTCTTTCTTTCTTCCTTCTTTCTTTCTTTTTTCTTTCTTTTTTCTTTCTTTCTTCCTTCTTTCTTTCTCTTTCTTTCTTCCTTCTTTCTTTCTTTTCCTTCCTTCCTTCCTTCCTTCCTTCCTTCCTTCCTTCCTTCCTTCCTTCCTTCCTTCCTTCCTTCCTTCCTCCCTCCCTCCCTCCCTCCCTCCCTCCCTCTCTCTCTCTCTCTCTCTCTCTCTCTCTCTCTCTCTCTCTCTCCATGAATTTCTTCACTGCTTGGGTCGCCTGTGGAGGGATTCTGGCAACTAAACTTCATCACTTCAGCTGCCTTTTCCTTCCTGCGGGGAAACTCTCCTTTGAGGGGCTCAGCGGGCTTCTTGGCCAGCAGGAAGAAGAGGGCTGCAGTCAGACCTGTACCCCTTAATTCCAAGCATGAGGCCAGACTCCAAACCATGGAACCGATTTTCCTGAGCCCAGCTGGGAATTTCCTGTAAGGAACATGACCAGTCCTCCCTCCCCAGACACGGCTGCTGTATTTTGAGAAATTCCAAGTCTTGTATCATCAGTGGTCCCCATAATTAGCTGTCAGATTCCACTGACCAGAGGAAGGCCAGTTCCAGTGCTTTCAAAGGCAACTTCTTTTGAACTTACCACTTTTGATTTTCTTCATTTACCTTACCAGTAACAGGATGGAAGAGGAGCATAGACAGGCTTTCCCTGAACCACTGAACTTCAGTTTTTGTTTGTTTGTTTGTTTTTTAACTTGTAAGAAAAGGTTCTTTAGACACTGGAAATCATACTAGGAAGGCAGTTTCCAAAAACATCTAACCACTCTTTTCCTCAACGAATTTGGAGTGAATTGTATGACACAAAGTCTTCTCCACTGTCCACATTGTACTTTTTCTATCTGTGCAAAAGTCATTGTTTATAGTAAACCGCAGAGCTCAAGAAATATTCTGAATCCTGGCCCTGCCTATTTGTCTCCAACTTTTTTCTCTCATCTAGTAAATTTCAAATTGGCATGTTTTTCATAACATGTCATTTTTGCTGCCTGGCTCTTTAAGGTGAGTATTGATTCCCTTGAGCCTTCCAAAGACATCTGGATAGCATTCAAATGTTTTTTGCCTATGACATTTCAGTTTTAAAGCACTGCCACATGGCCTGTTGGGATTCTTTGTTTCTTTCTTTTTTTTTTTTTTGCAGACTTGAGGTATGGTCCCATCTTTCTTGCTGACTTGCTAGGTGACCTTGGGATCATCCCTTTATGTATCTGAATCTGGGAGGCTTTGCCATCAATATTGTAGGGTGGTAATAAAAGCTTATCTGGTCTATCTCTTTAAGATGTTGGAAAGAAAAATCTGAATAATTATAAGGAAGAGTTTATGAGGAGTATGCAGTTTTACATAAATATAAGTGATTCCAAAAGGAGACAATTTTATAGGTATCACTGGGTAGTCCTGGAAACTTGACCCTTTTTGTCAGATCTAAAACTTTCTTATTAGGTCCTCGAATTTAACTATGAGCACTATTATTTTAACCCCTGTTTTTTAAATTGAAACATCCTCCCTAAAAAGAATAAACGCTAAGAAAAAAATACTATGAATGTCTGTATTTTTTTTTTTTACTACTGGGAATCAAATTCAGAACTTCATGAATTCTCGGCAAGCATTCCACCATTGACTACATTCCCAACCCTTACATTAGTTTTGAGAACACTGTATTAGTATGAGTAAAAAAAAAAAAACTTGGCAGAATTTTTTTTTTCAAAAAAAAAAAGTCAACAATAAGGTGACTGTGTTAAAGCACATCAGTAGGATGTTAAGTTCTGTTTGTAGTGAAACTAAGGTGAGAAATAGATCTTCTCTCTGCATTTCTGAATCATGGATGGGTTTCCCATGTAAGGACAACACTGCTGACCTTCTCATTTCAGGGTCAAGAACGAAAACATTTCCTTGAAAATTCACGAAAGGACAATGGGTAAATCCATCATTCATTCTTTGATCTTTCTCTTCAATTGCCTCAGAGTTTTCCATCCGTGAGTGGTCGAGGGTGTTTGATAAGCCCCAGATGGTTTACAAGCACACAGGATCCTGCTTTACATTATCATCTTGTCTAGCCACTTGCATGTGATTAAATGACCTTTCTTTTGGCTATAGGAGCAGTTACACTGAGGAAGGGGGACTTTCCCTTGCACATGTGAAGTAAATGTCTTTCCCTCCACACACACAGTATCAGCGGAGAGCCTGCCATTGTTTCCAGTTGTCCAGAAATCATTGGCCTTTTTCCTCTGAAGAGTCACTGTGCTTCCTAGCCTTAAGCAAAAGAAAAGGAGAGTAAACATGACATGATATTTCCATAAAGCTGTAAATTAGGCAGGCTGAGAGTACATGTACATCTGACTATGGAGTTTAAAACTGGGGTAGATCTGGCTGTAAGCTCAGAATTGAAACTTTTTTTTTTCCAAAAGTGAATTTGAGCTCCCGTAGTTACATCCAGGAAATACGAGCCATTACTAAGGCTGGGAATTGAGAGTTAGGCCAGAATAAGGTCTGGAAATGTAATTGTAATTGGGCAGGCCAAACGACAGAGGTTAAGCCCTGGGAAATGGAAAGGCAAATCGGTGTCTGAGAATTCCTGGGTCTGTTTGCAGTCTCTTGCTGAAGGCAGCTCAGCCAGCTCGCATATCCTCCCACACACTTGTTCTGATGGGATGGTGAAGGAAGACTGAGCTGGTGCGCAGACTGGGAAGTTAAAAGGAGACCCTCTGAGAGTATAGTATATGCCCCCTTTAAACTTACAAATCTGAAAACCCGAGATAAATTGGCACTCCCCAAAGCTGACACAGGGGTACACCTGACAATGAACTCACAACTAAAATTACAAGATCTGAGTTATGCCTGATTACTCTGGTGGTTCAAAATACATCTGGCCAAAGACCATGAGGACTTGAATTTGGCTCTCATCCCTGTATCACCAGGGCTTATAGCATAGAGACTGTTCAATATTTGTGGATAAGAAATGAATAATAAGTTGACAAGTAAGAAATGTTTGTGAAAAGAAACCTGACTTTAATGGCCTTCAAAAGTAATAACCTTAAGGGTAACACTGTAATGTGACTAGCTGCAGTGTGCCATATACATCACCTATAGTAGCTTTAATGTTCTTAAACATCTTTAAAAATTAATTTTAGCATGCAAAAAATGATGGGCTTTATTACAGCATGTTCATAAACATTTGTCATTACACTTTGTTCTTTATTGTTCCCTCCCATTCCCCTCTAAAGATCTTGAAAGTTTGTATTTTTGTAGCACACACTGAATATTAGTATACTTACCACTAATACTCTAATTCATATTGTGCTATTCTTGTATTATCACATGCATTTATGTATCTTCCATTTATTGACTAAAATTAAGATTCTTCATTGTGGTAATAATACTACAGTGAGCTCTATCTAGTCTCTTGACAAAGTTTAAAGTATACTACTGCCAACTGCCAAGTACAGTGTTGTAGAGAAGATCTCCAGAGCTTATTTATTCTGTTTGACTGAAATTGTATCTCCTGTTTCCTCTTCTTCCCCACCTCTGGCACAAACAATTCTATTCTATGCTTCCATGTTATTTGACCATGTTAGGCATCTCATACAAGTAGAACTATGAAGTATTTTTCCTGGGTTTGCCTTTATTTTACTTAGTGTAATGTCCTCAAGATTCATTTCTGTAGTCACAAAATTCTTTTCCTTTGTAGGAAATGAAAACATTCAACCATATATATATATATATATATATATATATATATATATATATATATTTATATGTATATAATATCATCCATCAATGGTAATTTAGGTTGTTTCTGAATTTTTCTTCTATGAATAATACTACACTAAGCATGGGCATGGACATATCTCTTTAGAATTCAGGTATTTTTTGTTTTTATTTTTTTTAAAAAATGTAGCTCAGGGTGGTGGATGATCCTCCTGCCTCAATCTTTCTGGGATTACAGGTAGGAGACACCGGGACTGAGAGAACCATGCTTTTGATACTTCTGGATTTGTGTTTTGTTTTCCTGAGAGAAAAAAAGATTTATGGAGACAAGGTGTAACTGTGTAGTTCAGGCTGTAAAATCACAGTCCTCCATCTTCAGCCTTGGGAGACTTGGGATTATAGGTACATACCACCAAAAGACAATTCTTTCAGATAAATGCCCACATTTGGGAGCCATAGTTCTGTTTTTAATTGTTCCAACAATCTGTATCCCTCTCCCCTGTGCTGTTTTTCTTTGCTGTTTCACCTTTTTACATGCCCAGGGACGAAGGTTTTCCATTTCTTCACGTCCTCACTAACACATACTATCTTTATAAGGTTAAGTTTTTAATCCTTATTTTGTAAGGAAAGGCTTAGGCAGATAAGGCTTTTTGCCCAAGATTGCTCAGCTAGTAAGTAACAGAGTTGGAATTTGGACTCAGGACTATATCTGTCTCTGAAACTTAATCCCATTCCGTAGCATTGTGCTGACTCTTGTGATCAATGTGTTGCAATTCAAGTTAAAGCAAGTCAACTGAAGAGTTAGTTGAGTGCACTGGGAGGTTGAAGTTGAAAGTAAAGGAACTGCAAAGAAAGAACTTCATTAGTCTTGGGTTCCTGAATTATAATCTTGAAGAGTAAATTAAGGCAAGAGACCATGCATATTTAAGTTATGATTCACACATGAAGTAAGGGAAAATAATTTCATAGGATCCATTATTATTTTTAAGGAATTAAGTTTCTCAATAGTTCAATAGTGCTACTTATTCTTACATAAATCGAATATGGTAAAACTGGACATCAAAGGTAGGTTAATTTAAATTATATATGCTGTGTTTATGAAAACAAGGAAGGATACTATGCATTTGAGAAGGATGCCCTGGAGAAGGCATAGATATAGGTTTTTTCAATAAGGAAAAATAATATATACTCCTAAAAGTTTATGATCTTTATTTCCAAATGCTGTAATCTTCTGTTAGATCTTCATACAGTGAGATTTAGATACTTATGATCTGTTCCATTAAATATTTTAAAATCTTAAAGAGTAAAATATCAAAGCCTCAGTAATTGAAATGTTGTGAAAAATTAACTTTGGAGTCAGTATGGCTGTGCATGTTTATAGCCTAGCATTTGGTAGGTGGAAGCAGGGAGTATCTTGTTCCAAGCCAGTATGAGTTACCTAGTGAGTTTGCAGTCAGCTTGGTTATATAGTGAGATCATGTCTAAAACTATGAATCTTTGATTTCAACTTCTGGTGAGGAAAAAAAAATCAAACATAAGTATGTCTATTTATATCTTCAGTCTTGCAACAGTGCTTACAACACACATTACTATTCTGATCATTAGGAGAATATTTCATTTTTTAAAATGTTGTTACGAATTCAAGACACTGATCCACAGACAAGTATTTCTTGAAGGTTTCCCATATAGTCATTACCAGGTTTATGAGAAGTTCATTTAGTCATGCATTCAACAGTATGTACTGGGGTCCTACTGTATTCTAGGCATGAATTTCAATGCTGGGTACAGAGGTGTAAGATTCCATCATAGAGTTTGGACGCATAAAAAACACAGATGGCTAGAAGTAGAAGAAACCTTAAGCATGTATTCTACCATCTTAAATGTACAGTTAATAAAGATGTGGTTCAGAAATATGAAGTTGCTAATCTTAGGCTACCATGCTTAGAGTGACAGAAGATGAACTAGAAATCAGTTCGCTGAATTTTTCTTCTTCTAGTGTTTGGAATAATCCAATCTATTTGGGAATACAGTATACTTCCTTATGAAACTACTTTGAAACAATACCAGACAAAAAGTTGCTGAAAGAAAACCATATGGTATTAACTGCAAGTTTAACAAGAGTTAGAGAAGGACTAGAGACATTGAATGGAGGGTAAATCTTGTGAGTAATGACACATAATTTATTTATGGAAGAGAAGACTTGCTATGCTTTTGACAGGTAGTAAGGATGAATGAGATGAAGGCATTCCAAGGAAGCAGCATTTCCCTCTGGATATCATCTGGCTCTAAGGAGCCACTTTTTGGTACTCAGGCTAGCAACTCTTTCATTTATAACAGAAAACAACTTATAAATTATGGGGGAAATAATTGATAAAATATGAAGGCTAAGGAGTTCAACCTCTGTGCATAATTTATAGCAAGACCTTCTGAAAAGCAGAATCTCACATAAACCGTATTTACTTTCTTCTATTTCTTGAATAAAAGTGAGCCAAAGAGGAGCGGTATTCCTGTGTGATATTTTTATAGGAAAGTTCTTTTAGAAATTTATCTTTGAACAGGCCACCTATTATTGCAAAATTTTTGTGTTGTGATTATAGCAGAAACTCTCCATAAATCAGGATGTTTTAGTAAAGGAAAGTATCCCAAGGCTTCATTTGAAAAGACATTCATAAAATAATAAAGTACTTTATGTGCTCATACTTGCAGCAATGCTTTTCAAACTATCTATACTGAAGAATCAGTTTATTTTTATCATTTTCTACCTGATATGGAAAATACTTTGGGAATATATAATAAAATGAATAACTAGAAAATCTGAAAGAAGGAACTACACATATAAGGTCATGTTAACATTTATTAAATTATAATTAATATTAATTAAGAATTAATATTACTTATTCATTTCATCAGTGGTATTGACATGCGCTTACAAGTGGCAGCAATATCAGCACGATATAAAAATTTCTTGCTGTTGAGGTAGGTTTCTATAGACTTTCCTCACTGTTGAACTAGGCATGGTGGCACAGGACTGTAATCCCATCCCTAGGGAAGGTGACCCAGGAGGAGTTGAAAGGTAGTCTTGGATACAGTCTGAAATAAAAAAGCCTTGAAGTCAGCCTGAAATAAAAAAGTGTCTCACTGCTTCATTTCCATTTTGTGGTCAAACTTGTTGAAATAAACAGTGCACTCACCAGCACAATGTACACGAGTACTACAGAAAATCCAGAGAAAAATAATGCCAACTTCTGTTCATCTAAAGTGCTCAAGTGATAACGGAGATAAAAAGTAAAAAATACATTTGCTGTACTACATGGCAAGTGAAATGTTACCTCTGGTATTGCTAGCAAGTGGAGTCGGAGACTGGTTGGGAGATTATAGAATTGTTTGCAACTGCTCTTTTCCCAACTTTGACCTCAGGTTCCAAGGACAGTGTGTTTCAGTAACACAGTTTTTAATGGATAATGGAGTCACGTGTGGTGCTGGAGATGGACTTTTCTTTTCACATGATATTGAGGCTTCTGCAATTCCTTAAAAGGTTAAGACTATAGATGGGCCTTGGGAGGCAGGATGAGAGAGATTATTGAAAATATTCATTGACCTGTGTCATAGTTGCTGGGGGTTTCTTCCCATATGTCGCTAGGAGCAGGCAAGGACCTTGCAAGGAGCAAAATCGATAAGAATTCGGATGACTTCTTAAATATTAGATGGCTTATTGGAGACCCAGACTACACAGATTAAAGACACAGGGAATCCTCAGTGAGATTACTTGTAAGTTCCACATAATATATATTAAAATGCAGGCAACTGCATTGCCTAAACGATTGTGCATTTTGGTCCAAAGGAATTCAAAGCAAGATAAGTATGTTGGGAATTGTCATGCCTTCGGCGCTACCAAATCTTTGATCTTAAAGCTACCATACTCTTAGTTGTCAAGCTGCAAACCACTGAGATTTTTATAGACAACAAAATGTCCTATGCAGGAGACACAAAATGCTAGATATGCATATAGTATATCTGTCCAATCAAAAGGAATCAATGAATGAATATGTATGAATATGTATGAATGTATGAATATGTGAAGAATCAAGATCAATATTCTTTTATGCAAACAAAGATAAAGCAGAATAATTTTTATTTCTAGTAATCAACATGATGCCACAAATAAAGTCTTCAATGTATTTTTCAAGCTTTGGATGCTGATTTATAAGAGTCACAGCACATTTTGTGGATTTAGTGAGTCCCTAGTCTGAGGAGAGGCTCTCCGTCCACAACTCACAATGCAAGCATCTCAGTCACGTCTATTAATTTTCCATACACACAGAGCCAAATTCTGCTTGGGATTATTATGCAATTTTCAAAATGACTTTAAGTCTTTCAACTTACAAAGTTACCATTTACATTGCACTGGACTGCTGGCTGGGATGAATGAATGAACACTCTTTCCCAAAGGACCATAATTCATTCTCTGATCATAGCTTATACATTTGGGAGAATTGGGATCAGTGTGCCTGGCGCCTCCCCTCCCCTCTGAGCCACAAAGGAGTCATACAGTGCAAGAGAAGAGGATACAAAGTGGCTGTGTGCCATCGAGCTCAGAGGTGTGGCTGGGGAGGTGTTGACTGTGAGCAGCCCCAGCCTAACATATAAGCAACTGTCTACATGATGTGATTTCAGGTGCACCAAAAAAGGCCTCATTGCCCCTCAGTTTAAACATTCCCTTCCCACTGGCGGATGCCTGGAATTCCACAGTTTGTAGAGCTCTGTTCCTTTGGTTTAAAGCTTTGATCCCTGTTGAAATACTCTTGCCCCTGGGTGGGCAGCCCCATTATGTCCTAACAACCAGATACACTGTGAGCAGATGAGTTTTAAAGGTTTGAGAGAAGATTCAAGAGGGGGCTTAAGAGCCCCAGATACCAGGTACCTGAAAGGGACAGGAAGAGGAGACTATCACCTGGGGGGGGGGGAACTGGGCCCAAGACAAACAATGCGTGCATGTGTGTGTGTGTGTGTGGCCACGTTATGCATGGCTGTGTATGAGCTCCTCCCATGGCGGCAGCTGTTGAACACCCTTTCTTAACCCTCTCCCAGAAAATTTGATTTATGCTGCTTTTGGAGCCATGGAACCAGACTCTCCTCCCAGCTACAGCAAGATAATAGCTGCTGGCTACAGCTGGGAATTCTCGAATTCTTTCAAACCCAAGTCTAGGAGCGAAAGGTGAAGAAAAGTTCTTCTGGGCCTGCTGTGCTTGATAGCCTTCCCCAGGAGTCCAGAGAGGGAACTGGGGTCCAACCATGTTATCTAAATGCCTCCAACTGGGCCTAAAAGCACAGAGCCATGAATTGTAGCAAGTGAACACGACCTCCATCAGCACTTCTTTTGTATCTCCAGACTGATCGTTTGTCTGTCTCTTCTTGCCAAAGAGTTCGGATGAATCATTTGCAAAAGTAGCACCAGGAAGGGAGCCTGCGAGGTAGGACAGTCATGCACAAAAGAATATGAAAATCCAATCTTTTGTAGTTGTTTGTTTTTGACACAGCATCTCACAGTGTTGCCTAGGTTGGTCCTGAACCCCTGGACTCAAACAGCGCTTCTACCTCAGCCTCTGGAGTGGATGGGAACATAGGCATGACTTACCATGCCCGGCTAGGAAACCCAACCTTACTACCCATATCAGTAATTTGTTAGTATAATATGCAACGTAACAGACTTACTTGACTTATTTATTTATTTATTTTTATTGTGCGTGTGTGTGTGTGTGTGTGTGTGTGTGTGTGTGTGTGTATGACAGAGCACTGTGTGTACCTGTGGAGGACCAAGGGTGGCTTCTGGAATCATCCCGGATTGCCTCTACCTCCTTCTTGCTTCGCTTTGGGATTTCCCAGGCTCTGGCCATGTCTGCCCACCATGGCCTTTTCTGCCTGGCGGGTTTTTCGTGGGACCTGGGATTCGAACAGAGGACCTTCTGCTTGTGAGACAGAATCTTAATCCCTAAACCATCTCTCCAGCCCCTTTCTTGTCTTTTTTTTTTAAACAAGAATTTTCATTTCTTTTATTTTTTTTTTCTTTTCCTTTTGCTGTGCTGAGACTCAGGGGTCTCATGCATAATAGGCCATTGCTTTACCAGCGAGCCACTGCTTAAGGATTTTCACGAGTAAACTTTTTCATCACAGGTTAAGCCGTGAGGACAGCTGCCCCTGACATTATTGAAAGTGTTTGTGAGTAAAAAAAAATAAAAAACCAAAAAGCAAAAACCTTTCCCCCACAATGCCCGTTTCAGTGCCTGAAATTCCACTGTGAGAGTCATCACTTGGGGGGACTGCAAGATTAGAAGCCTTTGAGAGGCACTTAGAAAAATGGAACCACTTCTTCAGCATAGCAAGTTTTATTAACTCTTTACCTTAACGAGGTTGAAAGCTCTGAAGTAGCTGCTTGGAGTGGGAGCAAAAACTTCCAGGCTGAAGAAATAGTTCCCCAAAACCTCGCTTGGGGTCAGTTTGCCTTGATTTAGCTGAGATGGTAGGCAGTCACAAATTTGCTGTACCTTCATACCCTCAGTACTATTTATTGTTTTTCTTTAAGTTGGCTCACGTTTTACGGAACTACATGGATCCCAGCACCATTTAGTTTTGTACTGACAAAATCAGAAGTCCAAGGCACTGATTACATGCACATTTTCTCATCCATTAAAATAAACCCCAAGCTTCCTTTGTCCGTTTCCTTCAATCCTGGGATCCACTCGCTTGGGAAGCGCAGCTCCAGTTCACACAAAGTGTAATAGATATAAAAAACATATATTCAAAAGAAAGCGCAGTCCTTTTCCAGGTACTCAATAACCAGTAGTTGAAAACAACTGTTGCCTTTGTAGTTAGTTGCCTGTGCTCTGGAAGATCATGAATTTATGGGAGGTCATGTCTTCCTCTGCGAGGTCATGAAATTCAATCAATGCTTGCCTTCCAATCTGCCCTTTGGTCACAGGGCTCCACAGGTGGAACATATCAAACTCACCAGCCAAATTATGACTCTTAATTGGTGTTTCTTTTAAAGTGGATATGTCATTTGTCAAATGTGCAATGCAGGCGCAAGCCTAGCCCCGGGCAAAATTATGAAGTAGGAGAAGAATTCCAGATACACAGGCAGCGCACAAATGTTTGTTGAAAAAAGAGAGTGAATGAGCCCTCCGTCCTTGACTCTGTCTCTCCCATCCCCCACGGGCACTAGGTCGACATGCTCTTTTAATTTTGTATCTTAAATATCTCTCGGATATTTTTCCCCCTCCAAATCTCCTGTCACAGGCTTTTATCATTTCTGGCCTGGATTCTTTCACGGCCTCTAAGCTGGTCTCCTCACTTCCAGCCTTATCCATTCTCCAAAGTACTCTTTTATAATACTGTTGCAGAGATCTTTTAATAAGACAAATATGATCAGGTCACCCATGTGATTAAAACTTAAGTGGTTCCCCAGACATCTCTGCCGGCTCTGCAGCCTCCAGACTTTGCTTACTTCTCCCCTTCAGCAGTAGCTCTTTTAACTCTTGGGCTGAAATCATTACTCACACTTTTCTCGCTCCAAATGGGCCATGCCAGACCCTTTTTGTTCACCCGGTTTCCTTTGCCGGGACACCCTCCCTCCCCAATCTTTTCTCACCTTAACTCATACTGGTCTTTCAAGTCTGAGTTTAGGGTATCATCTCTTCTGAGACCCTTTCTCTGATCCACCCTTACCGGTTAGAACTCCATCTCCACTTAACACATAATGTGTTAACATGTTGTTTAGTAGACTTCCTTTGTAGCTCTTTGAGGTTAGGTTCTGGCCGTGTGATTTTTGTATCTATCTCCCTTCTTTGTTTGCATCCCACCGAGTCTGTCATACAGTAGAAGTTCAAACATTTGTGACTGAATGAATGACCTTCATGTTCTTTTGTCTTTCTTCTCAGCACAGACGTCTGGGGACACAGGCTCAAGTACACCCTTCTTTTTACTTCTCCAAACCTCTCTTTTCCTGGTCAGAAACAACCCAGATGGATGATAAACTAATTTATAGTAAGATGTTCTAGTTCTTTCATCAAAGGAATATTGAGTACTTTCTATGGTATCTACACTGGGCCAATTCCTTTGTGTATGTTTGTGCATGTGTGCATGTCTGGAGACACAACGAGTATCTACTTAGGTTTCTAGTTAGCAGCAAATAAGTCATGATTGAATGCTTTCCTCCTCGAAGAGGTATTTGATTGTTCAAGAAGTGGATTTCTAATGTGAATTTAAGCAAGAGAAATGTTCGGAATTGGGGTCTTGGAGACTTCAGACAGCCTTCTCCTCCAGCTATGAGACAAGCTTTCTCTGGCTTAATGAATTTGCTCTGTGAAACGATTTCTAATGAGTTAGGCTGGCTTTTAAGCCCCTTGTTATTTCAGTGATACCAGTTATGCGCTTCATGAAGGGGCACCCAGAGACAAATTCTAACGTTTTGCTTATCAAGTGCTTTTTGTTTTTTCCTCCTTTTTCTTTTTTTCTTTTTTACTTTGTGTGGCTGTGTCGAATCAGATCCGGCAAGCCAAAAGGGCTTCCGGACTTTTTAGGTACAAAGACAAGGCAGGCTGTGAGATCTCAGCAGTCCCCAGAACCGCTGAACGTGACTGTTTGTGGGTTGGCTCTGATAACTCGGCCAGAACTGCGTTGGGAAAAAGGTTCCCGGGAAGCCGACTCCGCAAGCAGAACAAGGAGGATTTTGTGTATAGCCAATTTTGTGTGGCTTCTGATGGCTTGAACGAGCTGTATCTGGCTCGGAGAAAGGCCTAGTGTGGAGGCAGAGGGGTGCCTGAGCCGCGGCCTCCCACCCACTTCAGGGAAGGATGGAGAGCCTGCAATAAAAAAAAAAAAAAAAAAAACCCGAAAAGGAAAAGCCCTCCCGGCTATAGGCCAATGGGCGGCGGGAAGAAGGCGTGAGGCTGGGGAACTTCTCCCAGAGCCAGTCAGAGGGGGATGGCTGCTGGGAAGCCAATCAGCGCGCCCGATCCCGCAGCCCCTCTGCAGTAGTTATGCCAGAGCGCCAGTGTAGCGCGGCGGCGAGCGGGCAGCTGGGTAGGGCTTGCCGGGAGCCACCGCATACGCTTGCCCGGTTTCGTGTCTCCGCGGCCACGTTCCCGCGCCGTGGTGCCCCAAAGGTCCGTGCCCCGCTCCACGCCACGCCCCACCTCCCGCAGGCTAGCCGCCGCTCGAGCGACGCCGCTGGCCCCGGGCAGCGCGGCTCGCCCCGCCCCTCCTCGCCCCGCCCCTCCTCGCCCCTCCCCGCCCCGCTGGCCCCGCCCCGCCCTCTCCGCCAAGCGGTTCCCGCCCTCGCTAAGCGCCCAGGTAGCTGCGAGGAAACTTTTGCAGCGGCTGCTCAGCGGCGGGTCTCTCGCTCTCCAGGGCCAGTGGCAGTCTTGCCGAGTCCAGGACCGCTTTCGCTCCCGCTGCGCTCTCTCGCGCTCGCCCGGCTCCCCGAGAAACAGGATGGCCGGGACCGTGCGCACCGCGTGTGTGCTGGTGGCGATGCTGCTCGGCTTGGACTGCCTGGGACAGGCGCAGCCCCCGCCGCCTCCGGACGCCACCTGTCACCAGGTCCGCTCTTTCTTCCAGAGACTGCAACCCGGACTCAAGTGGGTTCCCGAAACCCCTGTGCCAGGTGAGTAGGGGTCCCCTGAGCGCGTTCCCGGCGCCCAGCGGGGAAGCCGAGGCGCGCGTGGTGGCGGCGGTGCCTGGAGCGCGCCAAGCCCCGAGGGGCCGCGCTCATGTATTCTGCGCCTGGGTACCTGGGGACGGTCGGTGTGGTCGGGGCCTGGTGGGGACCAGAGAGGAAGGGAGGGGAGCCGAGTGCGTGTGGACCCTGTCCCCAGACTCACACTGCTGTCAGGGAAATGTGCGAGCGGAAGAAACGGCGGAGATCGCCTTCTCGCGGGCGCCCATTTTTGGGGAAGGGCGGGAAGGTGGGAATTAGTTCCCTGGGTCCCGCGAACTGGCGTCCCGATATTTAGAGCCAGAGACTCGGGAATTGAATCGCCCCTTGTTCGCACGTACTGCCTTCCCCGAAGCCACAGCTCTGATCGTACTTTCTCCCCAACGTGTCCCCACGCCCTCCTTTGCCTCGTCTGGGTTCCCGAGGGTGGCCGGGCCCTAGAGCGGGCAAAGTTAAATACACATCTCTGAATCCGCAGCGGCGAGCGGAGACACTCAGAGGGAAACTTTTGAACAGGAGGGTCCCCGAAACGTGGGAGATGGAGCCTTTCCCTTCACAACAGCGTTCCTTATTTAGGTTGGGGGAAAAAATCTCTTTAAAAACGGCGGTGCTGGCCGGCAGAGCAGCGATCCAAAGATGATTTAACTCCTCCTCTTCCCAGATTCATCTGCCTTCTTGACAGGCTGTACACCGAAGAGGAGAAGATTTTAGTCAGAGGAAAGTTTCCGAAAGCATGCCTTTTGTTCTGCACAATCAGATCGCGCTGTAAGGGCAGATTTTAACCTTAGCCGAGGGCCGCTGCTGTCAACAGATGAATATTAATGGCCTGTGATTGACTGTCCAGCGGTTGGGCTCCTAAGGTTTGCCTTAGAATTCAATTAGGACGAGTTGCTACACTGACAATGTGAGCGGCAACAGTAGGTTTCCAAAAACTCAATTTTTCCAAAGTGCGCTCGTAGGAAACCGGATGGCTATATTCGCACTCCCGTAGCGACGATTCGCGGCCTCCGGGGGCTCTTTCGGAAGACCTCCTGTATCCCGCCAAGAAGCACATGTCCTGCTCTTGGGAGAGATGGGGCTCAGCCCTCGCCAAAACTTGGCTGGTGGCTCTCAACAAGTCAGGGAGGCGGGCCTGACAATTGGACTAAGTTGTGAATGTGGATGCGCGCCTTGTGGGCGCTGCCAGAGAGCGTTCACTGGCAGGAGGTTACCTAGGCAGCCAGCGCGCCCTCAGCCTTTTCTTTAGGTTCATGAAAAGAGCCTAGCGAGCCTGCTGTTTAGTTGCAAAGGTAATTGGTCACCCTTTTTTGGTGACTGAAATGCACTTATGCATATGTTAAATATTGCTTTGCAGGATATCGCTCTAAGGGAGGGTAGAACTACCTCTTCCACTGTTAAGTGTTAATAACATACCACGTGGGCGTGTGCGGGAGCTGTAAGGGGCAAGCTATGAATCAGTTCCACGGAGTTGAAACAGCAGGCGAATCTCTCTCCGCTGGAAGTGCCATGGTAATTAGATTGTGAAGGCTAGAGAACATGCTTTTGTTGATAATGTAAAAATTGGTCCTCGCAGGCCAAGCACCCCCCCCCCCAGATGAATGGGTTCAGGGTTGGAGCCACATTTGCCCCTGTGAAGCTGGAGAGTAAAGATGGTGCTTAAAGGAGAAAAGAAAAGAAAAAACCCAAGATGGAAGCACTGACACACACACACACACACACACACACACACACACACACACACACACACACACACACACACAGAGAGACAGCCTACCTCCTCCATCTCCCCTAGTTCTCTGGCTGCCTGCTTCTTTGCAGCATTTATATGAAAGTATTGAGAAGGCCCACACACTATCTATGAGAGTTGGCCAGGGCTTTGCTTCCTGCCTCCCTTGTTCCAGCATAAGGATGGCCATACTTATTGAGACTTACTTGTGATCGAGGTTTTGCATTTCACTCTGTTATTTTGCAAACTCTAGGAGAAATCACCTTTCCAGCGTTTTCCCACATCAATCCAGCACAACTCAGTTTAACTGCATGCTCCTTCCTCAGTTGTGTTGGAGCAAGGCCAAAATTCAAATATGGTATTATCTATACAGCTACTATGGATGCTTAATTTTTTTCCCCTAGGGCGCTAAAGATTTCAGATACTGAGTCCTGGCATGAACCCATGCGTCCTGAATTTTAGTTGGGCAAATATGGACATTGCGGATAGAGCAAACATGGTGAAAATCCTAATGTCCATGTGTGGAAAGTGCTCATCAGTATTTCAGAGAAGAAATGATAATGGCAGTCTAAATACAATGGCAAGTGCATAATTTCAAAGTGAATAAATGTGTAATTTGCTGCTGTCCTTCAATGGTTGGAAATTGAAAGAGAGCTGCAAATTATTTGATAGTTATGATGACCGCTTGACTCCCTCCCACCATCTATATTTTAAACTATGTTCTGTTTGCTTGCTGCACTGTATTAACTGCATTAAAGCTTTCTTTGTCCCAGATAAATATGCGATTCGGTCATAGGAAAGAGAAATCCTCAATAATGTCCTGTTTCACATAGGGGGTGCATTTGGGATTGACTGCTAACTTTGACCATTAGCAGAATTGGGTTAGAGTGGATAAGGTACATTTCTTATGCTAATATGGATGAGACTAAATGGTATTTGAAATCAGTCAGCCTAAAAAATAAATCATTGGTGCTGAAGGACTGCCCTAGACTTCTATAAAGCTGATCTAAACCCCTAGAATTTCATGTTCCTATTTGTAAGAGAACATTGTAAGTGTTCAAAGGCACTGGATAGCAATTTTAAATAGCATGTCCCCGAAATCCATAGATTTCTTCAGACCTCACTTTTTTTTTTTTTTAAGGATTTGTAACTTGGAAAGCACTACAGATGGAAACCAGGCACACAGAGTTAGCATTTGGCAGAAAAATCCATATAACTGACTTTCAGTGCAGCTCTTTTGCCCTTATTTAATTTAGAAAAATTCAGAAAAAAGCCAATGAGCTCATAAGTCTAGATGTTTATTTTGTTTTGCTTAACCTACCCACAGGCGCAATCAAGAATGGATACAATTTTAGGCAAGGGAAGTGAGCTAGTAATCAGACAATGATGTTTCCAATTGTCTCAAGGGAATGTTACAGAAGTCTGAAAAAAAAAATTCCTCTAAACAAAAATCAAGTGTAATTCACTTTATGAATGCCATACACCACTTTTGGGGGGGTGGGGTTTGAAGGGGGCAGATGGGAATGAGAAAATCAAACAAACCATGGTTGTGTTGCAATTCCCAGAAGACCGAGAGATCTTGCCTCGAAGGGCCTTGGAAAGTGCTAGAACTAATCCAGACGGCCAAATGTACCTATGGGTAAAAAGCAGCCTCCAAGAGCCAAAACCGACTTGGAGTTTCTTGAAATTGATGAAACAACATGAAAATACAAAATAAAATTATTAAAACAAAGAGAGTTTTTTTTCTTTAAGTGCGTGAACTAGCGCCGTATCTGGGTTGCCAGCTGTGGTTCTCCAATTAGTTTGAAGCAGTTAATAGTCCTAATGTCTGGAGAGAGAACAAGAAGAGAGGTGTGGGAGGGTTTTCTCTCCTCTGAGATTGCACCAGACATTTGGGTGATTTGTTAGGACTTAAGAAAGCTGTATTGTGTGCCATCTTAGAGAGTATGGAGAAATTTTTTGGATGTGATCTGAATACATTTATTGCATAAATTCTATTATTGGGATCAAGATGTGTTTAGAGGCAGCTATCTAGCTGAAGGAAGGGATGTCCCTTGATTGGTGGACACCTTGGCAGGGTGGGTTGAGGGGGTGAGTGAAGAGTGGGGGTGGGGAAAGGGACATAGCTAAGAGTGAGATGCAGCCCCTTTTGTGAAGGAGCTCACAGTCTATTGGGGGAGCACACAAGTAAACAGGCTTCCCAGGAAACTTGTAGGATTAAATGGGGTGAAAAGGGCTAGAAAATACCTCCAGGAAATTGGCTGAAATGGTCACAATAGGCAGCCTGGCCAAGGGAAAGGAATTGAAGAGATGAAGTGGGAGATAGGGAGAAGTTTCTTAATAGGGCCTCCATCTTAAAAAGAGTTTTCTTAATTCTGGGAGTAAATTCCATTTGGAAGGCATTAGGAAATACAGACAGAAGAAGATTTTGATGGATGTTAGATGACACAGATGGTGTCAGTTTTGCAATGTGTTTTTCTCTTATGGGCTGGTAGGCTAAATACAATATTTTGATGCAATATTTTTTAGCATTCTGCTACTTCCATCGTTAGAGTTGTAATGTTTGCTGTTTGCTGTAGCCTAGGAAAGGCTGCTTATTACCAACCTGGGAGAAAAGAGTCCTGGATTTGTCTGCTATGAGGCAAGACAGAAAATGGCAGCTATCAATGAGTCCGCCAACTTTAGTGTTTGATGCATATACAAAAGCATGGGTCTTAAGAGGTATCTTATTACTCATTTCTAAGAAAATTGAAGATAATCACTTATAACTTGTGCACACGATACATCATTTGGAAAGAATTTCGCTGGGGATCATGTTGCTCAACCGAAAAGTTCTGGCATGCTGAATTTGTACATTTTTGTGAATGCTTCCTTTTACTCTGATCTCTAGCTTTTTTTCCTGCATATGTTATTTGTATGTTTTAGATTATAAACTCCTTAAAGGGAAAGCACTTTATTTGAACTGCATTGAGCACAATGCTAAGAGCACTGTGAAGCATTTGGTTAGTAAGTGACAAAAATAGAATTTCCAGATCATTATGTATTTTTATGAACTCTCACATAATTTCTTAACTTATTTTTAAAAGTTAAATCTATCATGTTATAACAAATTACTGGTGTGTGTGGATAGACTTTTTAGCCTTCACATATAATTTGCCTAAAGACAGACCCTGGATATAATTTCAGCGATCTGATGATTCTTAATATCTGGTAAGGATTATTAATATGTAGTACCCAAAAAACAAACTGAAGCCAGGAGAATTGATATGCCTGGGTTAACATCATTGAAGACCAACAATTTTAAAGCACATAAATTACAGAACATTTCTTGTCTCAAGTCTTCTTTGATTTAATGTTGATATTACTATATTTGGAAGTTGAGCTAAAAGACATGCATAGACCTGTTGAAGTATCTCACAGTTTTCTGTAACCTGGGATAAGAATTTGCGAACAAGCTCAGTTTAAGAGGCCATTTCAAGGGCCAACATCTGTTCAGACCTAGTCAAGCTTGTAAATGGGCTTGACAATTTTTTAGTAATCAGGGATATAATGGGATGTATGGTTAAAAAATAAAACTCCCCACTCATTTTCTCATATTTAGCAAAGTACTTAGGCTGGAACAGTATCTCTAGTAATCCATTAAGAAATGAGCTTCAGAGAAGGAAGTCCACATCATGGACCACAGACTGGCTATAGAGACATTAAATAATGGGAATTTACCTTGTGAGCTATAATGACAGGGGTAACGTGATTCAGAAAGCAAGGTGAAAGTGATATCAGCAGAAGAAAGTGCATTTTGAAATTTTGTGGGTACACAGGGAGATGCTCACTGGAAGACTGTCACACTGAATATCTTATTGAAGTATTCAAAGTAAAGGAACTTTGGGTCTGTACTTCAGGCCAATTAAAATTCAATAATCCATATACTAATTATTGGGAATACTTGTCTTTTTATAAATTAACAAAAAATGAATCCAAATTGATTATTAAGAGAGGAGTTTTCACTTTTCCCTCTCTATAGCTGGACCAAGTGAGCTTCATTTGAAAATTTCTGTTTCCTCATGAATATAAAGGGAGTCAATGTTAGTAGCAAAATGTATTGCTTCTGTTCTGTGCAGTTAATTACTCCTAATAGCTGAAATTTTATTTCTATGCTAGATTAGTAAATCTACCAAGCTCTTTGAAGTGTACCTAATAGGCTTTTATTGATAAATAATTGATACAGAGATAAAAATATAAGTGAAAGTTGCAATCAGAAGGGACAGAGAAGTCAAGTCCACTATAAAAGAAACTTCTCTCCATTGTGTTCCATCCATCCACTGCAAGATGAAAGACGGTTCTCAGCAAAAGTGTTGCTGTTGAAGTGCTGTGCTCTGTATTTTACAAAATTTCAACAACATTGCATGTGTCTCTTATAAATTGAGAAGCAGGCACAGTTTTAGAGTAAAATTTTTAATTGACCTTTTTGAGTCTGCCTTCTGATAATAAGTATTTGGTTGGTAAATTACAAGTCCTAGTTCATAACTTTAAGGTGCAGTTTCATAAGTATTCATATCTGTTAGACTCTATGCTCTTTGAGATTACAGACTGTATCTTACTCGTTTTGGATTTGTAGTATCCAGCATAATATATAGAACTAGCAATAGTACCACTGCTTATTTGTAGTTTGAATGGAGTTACAAACAAAATTTTGATAAAGTTAATATTTAAGTGTTGATGTTTTTATTATTTTACTAGGTTTTCTAAAAACGTAACCACTTTTCAGGTCACAAATCCATTTGTTGTCTGTAGGTAAGTAATAACAAAGGAGATTGGTTTAATTCATTTCCGGCAGTGTACATTCCCTGGAAGAAGTAGACTAGCTAAATCTTACCAGAGGTAAGTATTTTCTCCTTGTTTCCTTGTACATTCCCTGGAAGAAGTAGACTAGCTAAATCTTACCAGAGGTAAGTATTTTCTCCTTGTTTCCAATTCTAAGTAACTTGAAGATAAAGTTCATACATATATAAATGCATCTCTTTCTCTTCACTCTGTAGCCATGTAGAAATCTGGTTTGTGGAAATTATGCAACTTTATCAGTTAAAGAAACACATACTGAATGTGTTTAAGTTTTTTCTAAAGTGTTATCATTTATTACTCATGGCATCAAGATTAATAAAGGTACATTTAAAAGGACATAATCCAAAATGGGTTGTCATACATAAAAATCTTATGTGGATAGATCTCCTGGGAGTTCTTTAAATTTCTATATGAATGTCCAGTTAATTGGCTACCAAATATTCACTGGGAGATTCTTTCAGATAGAGACTCAAGTTGGAAAGAGGGTAGAAAAGAAAGGGATGATATTTGTTTGAAAAAAAAAACACATTTTCATATTCTCTTCTTTAATTATGTTCTCTCTCCCAAATCCTACATGTTTAATACTTGTATTATTTACTGAGACCTGGGAATCTCCATTTCCCTTTGTCAACTTTTGGTATGAATATTGAAGCTGAGGGAAACATGGTAATGAATGAAAGAGGATTAGAATGACAGACATAGGAAGGAAACCAAAAGTTTGCATTTTGCCACATAGCAAAATGTTAGCTAGCACATAGCAGAAAGAACTGGAAAACATTTGAACATGAATTGTGTTTATGTGTGTCAATGATACAGAAGGAGGCCCCATTTGCATTTGTCGCCTAGAAATACTTGATTTGCACTTTTTACATGGTATCCATGCTTCTGAAGTACATAGTTTATTCATACCCTTTTCCAGACCTAATGCTCATCAAATGCAGGAGCCATGTGTGATTCATCATGAGTGAGGAGTGCAGAGTCTTGTACAGAGTTGTCGGTGTAATTAATTAATTAATGAGAATGAATATAAGAATAAACATTTTAAGATACAATCTTGAGGAACTGACCACTGTCCAGTGAGAGTTTAGGTTGTCATGTAAGTAGAGAATTATTCCCTGGATGGATCATTGTGCAAACTAATTTACAGTGGAGAATGAAGAAAGGATGGTGGAATCAAAACAGACATACCTAGTCTCTCTGACTCTGGGACTTCTCTTGGCTCATGTTCAGAACTGAAAATTAGAAAAGGGGAAAAGTAATCAGAATGTATTATATCCACATATGAAACTGTCAAAGAGCAGGATTCATCAATTAAGAAAAATGAAAAAAACTGAAGATCGAAGAGGTGGTGAGAGACATTTTCAAATGTGGTGTTTTTGAATATGTATATGTGAATATATTCATCAATTAGTCATTTATAAATATATGAACATAATTATTTTGATGGCAGTAATTAATTTATGCATATTATTTATACCAGAATTGTTCATTTTTAAGTTACTCTTAGCTGTGGGTGGTCTTATACAGTCATAACTTACATTTGTGGTGTGAATATCTTGCTTTCATATATCTTATATTCCCACAGTACAACAACTTATAAAGCATCTGCAGTTTCTGAGTTCCACAGATTGGTCTGGTTCCAGTGTGTTAAGTGTCCATGCACATGCTTATGTGCGCGTGCGTGCACACACACACACACACACACACACACACACACACACAATCAGAGTCATATTTGTGTACATATACACATAGTAACATAAGATGTCCAGTTGGTCTAGAATATGGACTGAATGCAGCTGTGGTCAAGAACAGCTATGAATGTACTCGACACAAAATTGCAAAATTGCTTAAAAAACATTATGAGATTTTTCTTCTTGCAAATTTTGTATCTTGATGAATGGTTCTTGAGTATGAATTTTGTAATGTCAAATATTGTAGGTTGGTCATGCCCGATAGAGAACCCTAACTCACACTGGCTGGGAAGAGCTAGAGGACAGAACTTTGCATAGATCGAGTAACTATTTTCACTGGATTGGCCCCAAATTGTTGCTGAACTATTTGGCATTGATATCACAGATCTATTGCTTATGTATTAAGTTTCATCATTTTCCCGAGTGCAGAGCTGTGATCGACACTGCATAGTTACAGCCATCTCATCCTGTGAGCTTGGTCCATTTGGGCAGACTGCTCCTAGCACTGGCAGCATTTTTTGTAAATGTGACCCAAAAGGCATTGTCCCGGTTAGATTGCAAAGAATGCTGGCATTGGGCAGCACACATACTTGTTTTGGAAAACAGATGGGAACTCACAGAAAAGGAACTTACTAATAATGAACTTTAGATGCTATTTCTATAGAAATATTTAAACATTTTTCATTCATTCACTCAGTACCTCAACTTGTATTTATGGATCACTGAATTCATGCCAGGTACTGAACTAGGAGTTAAAGAACAAGATACAATCACCGGCAGCAAGGAATCCCCAGCCTAGCAAGGCAGTCAGGCAAGGAGATCTTTGGATGTCAAGGCCTGGTGAGGGCTGCTTTAGAGAGAGGCATGAGCCAGGGTACTGGGAAATGAAGCGGCCTAGTTACCTTAAGAGGGCTGTAGTGCAGCATATATGAGAGAGAGAAGTTAAGAGAGAAAACGAGACAATTCTTGGGCTGATGGGGGACAGATACGGAGAAAATGGAGGGAAGATGAACTCTGAAAGTAGATAAAGGAGTGCCAAACATTTCGGGTTGTATCCAGTGATGCTTAGGAGCCATGAAAATATTTGAAGAAGAAAAATATTGTTTGGTATAGAGGATGATTGAAGAGGGAGAGGTTGCAGGGAAGTCTAGGAACATAAGGGAGAGGGTAGAGGATAGTAAATGAATCAAAGTGAAATTGGGGGGGGGAAGAGTAGAGTATACATGACTCAGTGATTCAGTAGGAGAACAGAAAGGGGAAAATAGAATTTCTGGTTTTTCTAGATGGTGGGGCAATGGAACTCAATAGGTGCTCTGTAAATACTTGATGAATAAATGAGTGGAATATAAGAAAAATACATACATGTTCATATATACATATGAATGGAGAAAGAGACAGAAAAAGAGAGGCTACTCCTAGAGTTAATGTGTGTTTGTACCTCAGCCTCTCTCTGTATAGCTAGGACTACTGGCACACCACCATGCCTGACTTATAAGACAGTATTTTTGAAGCCACCATTGAGACAGAAATACCTGCTAGGTAGTTCAAGTTGTGTTTTGATTGATGGGGGAGAAATCAGGGCTAAGGATACATATTTAAGAATGATCAAGTTAATGAATAATAGCTGAAGTCTTGGGACTAGATGAAATCATTGGGAAAGTATATATATGTTCTTCTGGAGTTCAAATGAAGTATAGTTGGGACTCATCTGTGTCAATTTGAACTCATGGATTTGAGTGATATTTTTGAAACATGTGACATATTTTAAAATGTGCTTTTACCAACATCTGGTTCTTTTTTTTAATTGCCAAAGTCTTCATGACCTCTCTTGATTAAGATAAAAGTATGAGTAGATGCTGTCATAGCCCAAGATTCTTCAGCCAAGATAATATAATGCCAAACACACACATATATATGCACACAGACCTCTATGTAGAGGAATACATTAGATTGAGGGTGTCAGATTTCTATTTCTTTTTGATAGCAATTGTTAATAATCATTCATATGTTATTTAAACCAAAAGTTGTCACTTGCTCCTTTTAGCAGTGGGTGGTCTTTCACAGTCATACCTTGCATTTGTGTTGTGCATGCCTTGCTTTTGGGATTGTCATGTGCACACAATGCAAGCACTCATGAAGCATTTGCACTTTGTGAGTTCCAGGAACCTGCCTGGTTCCAACATGGTGACATTCTGCCCCTCCTCTTGAGAAACTCTCCCACGTGGAGAATGAAAGCTGTAACCATGTGCAGTTTTTGGAGCTCTGGACTATATTCCACTGCTGGCTAGACTCTGAAACATGTGGTTCCAAGTAAAGACTAGGAATACTTGTGTAATTGGGCTGATCTTTCTTAAGTGTCCGTGGAGATGAAATACATTTTTGGTTCTTGGGCAGAGGAAAGTTGTAAAATATTCAGATTCTGTAGCATAAATGGTGTCTTTTATGTACCTGTTGTTTAAGAGAATAACTTCAACAGGGTTTCTACTTCAACACAAACCTGAAACTTTATTTATTGAATAGTTTTCCCATTTTGGAATATGGAAAATAATATATACCTACTTCTTCTGTATACTAGTTGCTATATATGTAATCTATCACTTAAATGTATGGAGCAAACCTGAAAGGGAGATAGTACCACCCTTTTTACAGGTGAAAAATCTGAGGTCCAGAGAGGTTTATTTTCTCAAGATTTGTGTAATTGGTAGAACCAGGATATACATTCAGATTTGCTTCACTCCATACCCAATCCTCTTCCATTGGACTATCAGGAGAAATTACATAATCTACATATTAAGTGCCCAATTTGAATTCTCATATATCTTTAACTTTTGGGATAGCATGTCCTGTGAAGTTTCTGCTGTTTGATTCTGCCTTTGCTTGTCTGTTTTGCTCCCCCTAACCTTTGTTAGATGGAGATGTTCTGTAGTGATTGTCCTTTGCCCTTCCCATTGTCTCTGCTCACTCCCACACCCATTCCCAGGGCTTCATTATCTTTGCTGTTTGAATGGTTCCCATATCTCTTCCCAACCTGACCCCTTCCTTGCTCTCCAATTCAGAATCTCACAGTTGTATGCTGAACATCTCCATGTGAAAGCCCTGCCAGTGACTCATTCAGAACAGAGCCCAAAATCACTCTATCATTTTCTTTTCCTCTCCCCACTAGCCTCTTTCCAACAATCTCCATTTCTGGTGATGGCATCTCTTTCCCATACACATATTTGAAACCTCGTTATCATCCTTGACATCTCCTTTTATAAATTGGCCAAGTCCTGCAAATCTTAACAATTTCTCTTACTCTTGCCTCTTTACCACAGTACCTTCTGTTCACTGACAACAGGATTCTGAGTCATTACTGAAAGGACTCCATAGCTTTCGTTTGGCTAAGCTTGTGTTTCCAGACTATTACCACTGTCTACTGCCATTTTTACCCACCTTTCAGAGTCCCAGTGCAGCGTCATCTTAATGGTCTCTCTCTGATTATTTCCTCTTTGAGTCATGCCTTTGTTCTTTGCTCTTACCATTTTTTTATGTACTGCACTTCATTATTCTTACAAGTACCTTGCCCTATAAAATGTAGCCCATGAACAGTGGGTAGTAGCATCACCTGGGCACTTGAAAGAAATGCAGAATCTGAGGCATCATCCAGACCCGCTGAATCAGTTAGCAGTTGCAGCAAGGTTTCCAGATGATTTTCATGCATATTCAAATTTGAGCAAGGCTGCTTCCAAGTGTAAGTTCAGTGAGGATAAGGACCTTACAGTGCTGGTGAAAGCATGTTACATGTGGGACATGAATGTTCTTTCCATGTTCACATTTGTGCCTAATTTTTTCATGCAGTGAAGTAGTGTTAGAGACTCAGAAAGCTGGAGGGGGGGAGTGAGGAAAGAAGGAGAGAGAAGTGAGGGAGACGGAGGGAGGGAAGAAGGGTGAGTGAAGGAGAATGTGATAATGAAGCAGCTAGAATGAGTCAGCAGGGTATCTGCTAGGTGGCTAATAACTTTGTGACTGGTTTGGAGAATATCTCCTCTGCACCAGTGCACAGGAAGCAGCTCTCAGCTAGGCCTTGGCTTAGTACAATATATCCAGAGGCAAATGTCTCCTTCAATCATTGTACTCTTTAGGGAATGAATGGTTGGATGGTTTCCCGCTTTCTCTTTCGCTGCCATTTGGGGCATAATCTTCTCTGGCCCACCCCAGCAGTCAATGTGGAACCTCTAGTCACTCACTGAAGAACTGCATCCAGTGTTCTCTGCAGACCCTTCTATTTTCAAAAACAAATTTTTCTTCTTTGTTTTCAAACTTCAAAGTTGACTTCTGAAGTAAAGGTTTGTTTTACCCATGGTATTCCGAAGATTTTCTACAAATGTTAATTTCTAAAACCTAAGTCATTTCTTGCCTTTGGACCCTCAATGCTGTGGGTCAATTTAATAACGTTGCCTGACCTTCAAAAGCTGTCAGATTGCCTGGTCTTTGTTCTTTGAGAGTAATGTTGCCTCATCATGAAGCTTGAAGGTGATGTTGGAATTCACTCATTGAGAATCTTTTCTCAAAGATAGTTTTATTTTCAAATTTGGTCCAAATAGAAAAGATTATCGACTA
The DNA here is from genome assembly GCA_023101885.1 of Typhlomys cinereus. Classification (NCBI taxonomy): domain Eukaryota; kingdom Metazoa; phylum Chordata; class Mammalia; order Rodentia; family Platacanthomyidae; genus Typhlomys; species Typhlomys cinereus. The sequence goes on from JALPQD010000453.1 coordinate 129,385, forward strand.
CTACTTAAGTTTAAAATTCCTGAAAAGCTCATCAACACTTCATAGAGCAGTTCTAATGAGCAGCCAAAGTTACTTAGCTAACACCCTGATAGCTAAGGGGAACAAGTGATGTTTTTTGCACTCTTATGTCTTCACACACCTCCAGACTACAAAGGCCCTCCTTCATCTGTCTGGCTGCCTCTCCCCACATCTCTTTTCCTCCGCCTCCTTTCTTCCCTCACACACTCCCTCAACTGGTTATAATTTAAAACAGAAGGTGTTTTATGGTTTGTTATATTTATTGAGTAGTTTTGTGTTTCTTGTTCTCTGACAAAAAGTAGATGAGTGGAATGTTTTATATTTTCCTCTGCATTTTGGTTTTAAATTGTATTTCCTTTTCCTGTAGCTCCTGATTTTCTTCCCTCCTGTCTTCCTCTGCTTTCTTTACATTTGCCTGAGTCCAGCAATTCTGGAGAGAAAACAGGCTTTCCGTTTTCTGCCACATATTTGATTTGGATACCTGGTTATTTCTCTTGGGATGTTGTGAAATTCTACTCCTTAGTTTGGAAATGAGGAACTCAAAAATGTGCAGGGATGAATTACAAGCCACTTTCTAAGAATTCTGAGTATTTAAAATGCTTTTTGTTCAGACAAAACAAGGTTAGATATACCTGACTTTAGTACCTCAGATCAGTGTTGGTAATTGACATTCTCTTTCACTTTGTCATAATTCTCGATGAAGACGGCTTACATCTTTGTTCTTAGAACTTTCTTTACACTGAGTATTTTTCTTTTTTTCTAAAGATAAGGGAGTCTCTTTGAAATACTTCTAGCATGTGGTAGAACTGACACCGACTTTGTAGGCTAACCAAATTATAGCCTGCATTTCTCTGATGAAGTTATCACATTTCAGGGACATAGTTTCACTTGTGGGGTTTTATTGTCCCAGTTTCAATTTTGACTTCAGGTTTGAGATTATATTCCAATTGGACTATTCTGTGGTGTTTTTTTTCTTTGTCTGTATACTTCTAGAGATCTTTTGTTTGTCCTATATCTATTATCTTTTTCAAGTTTGGCCAAGGTTATGAGTTTATGCACTTATGTATAAATATTTAACAAGATAAGTTAGACAAAAACGGGCCTGAGGACATTTCTGTGTTTTCTCCACTCTCCCCTTCTCATTTGTGTGTGTGTGTGTGTGTGTGTGTGTGTGTGTGTGTGTGTGTGTGTGTGTAGAGTCACAGATGGTGCTTTATCTCAGATGTTTAGATTTGGAGGGCATTCCTTTGCACTTTGCTTTATGAACACAATGAAATGGAAGCTTTTGAGTCAATCTGGACTACAAAAATGGTAGCACCACATGATAGATAGCATTAAGCTCTCCTCCTATTTTTTTTCCTAACAAGTTATACAAATTCTCCTAAGTCACAGTTTTAGGTATGTGCTTTTTAAGAAAATATTATGGATGAAGATGAATGTTCCAGAGTCAGGAATAACAATTAGTACCATTCATTAATCAGGGAGCCTGTTTTGACTCTGGGTCCTGGCTAGGAAATATAAACTGTGAAAGTCACACGTATATATGAACCTCAGGCAAATTTATGACTTGTCAGCCTTTTAAGGTTAAATTCTTAACCCCAAATAGGGGCTGGCTTTATATGTGGAGTCCAGCACATTCCTCTGGGCCACTGAGCACGCCCCTCCCCAGCCCTTTGCTTAACAGCAGCTAATGGCCTAATGAGCAAAAAGGATTTCTGCCTCTTATCAGCTGCCTAAAGAGCACAGGGAGGCTGATATACAGAGTATAGGTCAAAACTTGAGTTCTTGAACCGAAAACTGCAAGGTCAGTTTAAACTCCAGATATGCCATATCTTTATAGTCATCAATACCTGTCAGTAAAGCAGCTAGACACTTGAGTTCAAACAAATAGTAATCGTTGTCAAAAGTATGAACAGTCTAATTAATTTTGCTAATAGTTCTTACCTCCTTTGTTTAGTTCTTCTATAAATAGCCTTCATATAGCCTTTAATGAGCTTTTAGCTTGTGCCTGGAGGTTGTTACAGTTATGTGGGAGTGCTTGATTGTCAGTCGGTGAGGATGGTGAAGGTAAGAATATTTACCTTTTTGGCTCCTATTTTGGAAAGGGCTGCCAAATAAAGGCAAATAGATATCTACTACTACTTTCACTTCTTTCTGAACTGCATTTTTGAATGGGCATCCATTCGACTTGCCATGGAAGCAGAGACATTGTTGTGCCTCCTTATATTGTACTGACTTTTTAAAAGGGAAAGATAGCGCCTGTTTCTTAGAACTGCTTGCAATCCAGGCTCCTGCTCACATAGAATAAATATTCCAGGGTATTCACGACCCATCATAGTGAAAGCCCCGTGACTTTCATCTTCTCTGCTTGCATTTTTTTTCAGAGACAATCACGAAAACATTTTTTTTTAGATTCCGCTGTGTTATTGAAAATCCTATTTACATAAACAGGCATTGTTGTGGCTTAGAGAAGAATGTGGGGTCCCATTCTTTAGCTCCTTGTATATCTTTGCTAAGGCTTGTCTAAATAGAAGTAATGACACTTTAGTTTAAGCAGCTTTCTCATTTAGGTAAGCAGTGTGGTTTGAAATTTCAGTTTACTAGATAATTGAGTCTCTTCTTCTTAATTATTTCAGGCATGCAGGTTGCTCTCTTTATAGTAAAGACCTTAAAAATCTAGTAATCTCCTCAGGCATCCGTTTGGTAATAAAATCCTATGCATTTTCAGGGGTTAATTTTCATGACAATTGTGTGTCATCTCCCCACCCCCACTCTTGAGAAAATTCTGCTATCTTTTAGGGTCTGCTTTTCAGAATCACACTTTAAAAATACATACAGATAACTGCTGAAAGTACTGGGTCTAGAGGAGATTTAAATGTATTCAGATTCATGCTCATTACACAACTTTCATTTAGAGTTTTTAATAGTCTTGTCATATTTCTTGGAAAATCGTGTGCCTGACTTTGCCAGGCTTGGTTTTCTGCTTTGAGTGAAAAACTGAATGTTAACTAAAGTGAAGGCTAAATATCCATATTCTTTTCTTTAAAAAAAAAAAAAAGCTCAGGGGTCATCTGGTGCATAGCGAGGTAAGAAAAACTTAAAAAAAAAAAGTCCAGGTCGCAGTCACATCTGCTAGTCATTCCCACTGGTGTGACTTCAATTCAGCAAGTTTTTATTGAGCACCTGTGGTGGGGATGGTGCTAATAATCGTTAACATTTATTGAGCCAGGCACTGTGCTAAGCCTTTTATGGGCCACATCCCACTTAATCCTCATAACAGCACTACCAGGTGGCAGGCAACAGGCCCCCCCATTTCGCAGATGTGGAAACTGAGGCTTAGAGAATTTTAGTAACTTGTCCAAGGTCCAATACTAATGAGTTGAATTAAGCCTAGTTTCTCTGATTCCGAGGCCACGTTCCCCACCATTACTCTTGCTCACTTTGCTAGAATGCCAGTTTGGAAAGTCCAGTACCTGTAAGATGTGCTCTTGGTGGGGGAAGTAGATATACAGAAAGATGTACGTGAATTGGCCCATGAATTCAGGAATCTCCATGTCTGCTCAAGTGATAGGTAGACCAGTGGCTTGAGTTTGTGGAGAGGCCACTTCCTGAATACAGTCTAGTAGCCTGTCCGTGGCATTTCTGTTTAGTGAAGATCATTCTTTCAAGTTGATCTACTTGGTGCTCAGACCATCATGTTTCCGTCACTGCCTCAGCCCACTGGAGCATTTGCTGTCTTGAAAAGCAGAGCTCCTGAGATGTGCACAGTTATGAGGGCTTGGGATAATTGGCCCCATAGTTCCTGTGTCACCATTTTTCCTTTATTTCAATTTCCTTGAGAGAAAAGTAAAAAACTAAGGAGATCAATATTCCTGAACTAAATGACTGTCTTAAGAGCTTACGGCAGGTCAAACGAGTAGCAATCCACAGGGACAATGTGGATCCAGACTTGGTTGATTAAGCTGAATCTGGACCCCTCCTGGTACTATTCTTTCTTGGAGTCTGCATGGGGATCTGAACAGCTCTGTGCCTAAATCCTCTCCACATCTCGATGAGAGGATGAAGTTCCTAATAGTAGTCTTTGAGTTTTTCAATAATATCATGAGAATGAAAGGAAAAATCCCCAAATCACCTGTTTAGGAAATTTATTTTTGTTTTTCATAGCTCCTAAAGCAAATAGAGGAAAAAGTTACTGCTAGTATCATTGAAAACTCTATATGTTTTGCATTAATAACTTAGGTTTTCCTCAATTTTAGGGGAGATTTGGTGAAGAGAAAAATGAACTTGTGTGTGTGTGTATGTGTGTGTGGTGTGTACTTGAAACAATATCTTTTAGCTTCCAGCCTTTGCCTTCCAAAAAACTCCATTTGTCTCTAACTTCTTTCCAGTTGGTCTGCAATGTTTTGCTTGTCAACTCCCTTCTCATGCACTTTCTCCTCTATTAAATCTCTTCCACAGAAAGGGGTTGCCACTAAGTGTAGACTTCAGTCACATGCAGGCGAGGGACAATTAGTATAGATTTGGATTTATACAGGAGGGGAGGAGGAGGAAAAGGCTGTCCTCTTCCGGTCCCTCAGATCTCCAAGTTGTGACACAACAGTATATTGAAGATGTATAAAGTCACTGGAGCATTTACACAGCTATTCCCCAAGATGGCATAAATGCCATGGCACTGGAGCATGGCACTGTAAACTCTCAGCTAAGCAGAAGGATGGGAAAGAGGAGCAAGATTGAGGACTTGGTTTTCTTCTACTTGCATTCTACTCAGGTGCATGTGCTATACTAGCGAGTCAATGGATTGGACTACCTTTTCCTCATGTTCCTATCCTAGAGAAAGAGAAAAGATATAATAAAGGGCAGAGATTATTTACAGTGGCTGGGAATGTAATTACAACGTGCAATGACTTGAAACTGAAATGTAGGTTAGCCATTAGAACTGGGGGAAGCCTCTTAATAGTAAGGGCAATTGGGCATTGGAAGGATTTGCCTGGGAGCTGGTTCAGTGGCATCTCCAGAAATACTGAGGACTGGGGCATGGGTAACTTGAAAAGAAACTCAAACTCAGTTTTGGGCCAGACTGATAAGCATCTTTCATTATTGCCTGACATCCTTAGCTGTTGTTCTCTTGGAAGATTTTTTCCATGTATCCAAAACATGCCTAATTTGTTGAGCATAGGAAAACATGCCGTTGAACCGTAAAATCGAGGCTTTTAAATTGGTCTGAATGTCACCCTGACAGACCTTCTGGAATATGATGCAACAATTGTGTCAATATTATTATTTTTTACCTCTACAAGGGTCCTTAACTTTATAATGTGTAAGTCATGCCATTATAGTACTCTATTTAGGCTACATCTTTTGTTTGATCTTTGTCCAAATGTTCTAGATTTTCCTCTCCCGCTTTCCTACTTTCTTTTCTGTGTTAGGAGATCGTAACATGAAGTGTGAACATAATATTCCAGGAGTGTTGTACTTTGAGACAATACTCAATGAAATAAATGGCTTAACCAAAGAACCCACTCATGATGAAACATGTACACAATAATAGGCAGATACATTTTGATGAAGTATTTTTTTAGGGATGCCATAACATACCTCAAATTTGGTAGCTTAAAACAAGAGCACTTGCTTTCTTTCATTTTTATAGACCAGAAGTCAAAAGGGGTGGGGCAGGCATCAGCAGAGTTACTTTGCTATAGGTTCTGTGGGAAGAATCTTTCTTTGCCTCTTCCCAGCTTCTGGTGGCTTCTTCTCATTCGTTATTTCTTTCCAGCCTCTCTTTCCATCTTCACATGGCTTGTTCCTCCCATGTCTCTCTTCTTTGTGTCTCTTAAAGCAACATCTGCCATTGGATTTAGACTTTGTCCAAATAACCTAGAATGAGCTCATCTCCAGATTCTCAGTTACATCTGCAAAGACCCCTTATGCAGGTAAGGTATGTTACTATGTTCTGACCATTAAGATAAGATGTATCTTTTTAGGAAGTACCACTTAACCTCCTTCAGATGTCAGCTTTCTAAGGCTTCTTGAATTATATCAATTTTCAAGAGCCCTCTACTCTAAGGGAGGTTGTTCAAGGGATAAAGTTGATTGTAAAATGTCAGTGGTTTCTTGAGAAGGATGCACATGGCAATTGCTCTTAACCCATTTTTTTCATATGGCTAAATTAAAGACATGCACAATAAAATTGACTTGCCAAGTCATTGTGGATCAGAAGAAGAGTTTTGACACAGAATAGGCATGGGCTTTGTCTTATCTCGTGACTATGGATCTTTTTTTCTTAAAAATTTTCTGAACACTTTAGCAATAGGAAAGTAATTGCTTCTTATTACCCACCTGAAAAACCTTTTACGGGATCTGCAGAATCAAGGTGATAGTGCACTTTTAATACACTGCAGCTTCCTACGTCTTCTTTGTGATATGCTGAAAATCAGCAACAGGGAGATATGAAAACCAGAACCATCTGTGAAACAAGGAACTTCCTTTTTAGGTTCAGGTTCAGAATTCTAGGTTCAGCTTGCATGCAGAGTGGTTAATATATGGTTGTCACAAATGAGACATTCTCTATAGAAATGTTTTCATCTTTGTTTCTGACAAAAGAATCAATTCTAACATTTGTGGCTATGGAACATCTCTTTTTGACATACTAACTGTGAAACAGTGAAGACTGGTGTATAAAGAGACTGGCAAATGAGAGCATGACCTTCATAGAAACAGAGAAAGGAACTTGAATGATCACCTGATTTTTTTTTTCTTAGGGCAGAGCTTGCTTCTGTGGTCTCTGTATCTGCTATTCAAATTATCCTTGAATGTTTCCAGAAACGGGGCTCCTTCATCATAAGAATGATTCTCTTCATTATTATTATTTGTTCATGAATTCAATAAACATTTCTTTTTTTAGATAAACATGCCTTTTTTGTACTGCTGCATCAATAGCTGTGAAGTTTAGACTGCAAAACAGTGTCAGATAATTACAAAGTACACTGAATAGGTAGAGATCATAATTTCCAGGTTTATTTCGAACTAGACACGGGGGGCATAATTTTTTGTCATAATTTTGTATTTCCATCCTTATAATGGGGTGGAACAACTTTGATACATATTCTGGTATATGTCCTTAAAATATAAATATCTTATGTATTCATTGGAGAGATAACATGGTACATATTGTCATATTTTTTAAAGTTGCAAAGGATTGCAGTTGTATATAAAAGAACTATATATATGTATGTATCTATCATTCTATCTATCTTGCTTGTGTTATATATCAGACTCTGCTCTGTCAGAGAAAAGAGATATGGTCAAGATATGGTCAATTGTGGTCCACACAGTCTTACTATTCACAGTAGAAATAAGACAAGAACATCAATACCTACAAAATTTAGACAGTAAAACGATATCAGATAAGTACACAGTATACTGGAAAATCAGAGATCATAACTCCCAGGGTTCTTTTGGAGCTGGGATAGTGGGATATGCAAAAGGGCACCTGATTATTACAAAGGATGCAATGATATAAAGCCTAAGTTGTTGGTCTTGCCTTGGCTCCATATTCATCAAGTAGATCAGGAAAGCCTTTTTAAAAGAGCAGAAGCTGGCCCTCTGCTTCTTTTGTGTCCTTCCAGTTCCCAGTCTGATGTACTTAGTGACCACTGAACAGTGGTAGAAAACACCATCTGTCCAACCCAGTCCCTTGGAGGAAAACAGTGCCAGATTTGGAAAGCTACTTGCATAAAGGGCAGAGAAGACAGCAACAGTTTAGCTTTCATGGGAAAGAACCTCCACCCTACCTAGTGATTGCATACACAGAGGGAGAGCCTAAAACTTTTAGGTTCAGTCAAAACTTTTGAAATTCTCAAGTGTCCCTCAGATTCGCATATATGAAGTTTATATTTGAAACATAAAAAAATTATACACCTCCTAAAAGCTACTTATTTGAGTAAAATAGCAATTAGTGGAGCAACTAGGGGAGGCAATGATATTACCTTAGCTTAGTCCCTCTGGCAGAATTCAATGCTAGAATAACATTTTGTGATTGTCCTTGTTTTCCAACCAACTCCAGAGTGACTGGCTTTTCTCTCCACTCTAATTTTCATTTTATTGGTTTTTTCTTCCATCTTCATGGCGAAGAATGTGTGTTTGTGTGAATCTTTCCACTCTTGTCAAATTACTCCTCTAGTGGCATCAATTAATCTGACCTAGTTTCTTTGAAATGGAAGTCTCTTGAAGTTCTGGCATTGCCTCCAAGTGTATTAAAAGGAAAGGGTATCCAGCCCAAACCACAATGGGCCTCTTGAGATATAAAGATGAGTCAGTCAAGGGTCTTTCTCTCAAGGAACTTGAATCTCATTAAGATAAGACAGACAAATATGACTATGAGTTAAGTTAGAGTTTAAGAAGTATCTGTAAAGGAGGAAGAGTGCCATGAAAATTCATATAGACTTTCGGTCTATCTCTTTCTTCCTCTAAGAGCATGCTGTACAGCGATAATCCAATTCAAAGATGACTAGGAATCATCAGGTAACAGTAAGCAATGTAGCTCCTTACCTTTTTTTTTTAGTTCTATCTCTTGTCTTGCGAGGTTCCTTGGAGTGCCTGCACACTCCACCCACTTACATGTTTTTGTATCCTTGTTCAATTTTGCTTGGAGGATTTTTTATAAAACTTTATTTATGTATTCATTGTGTGTGTGTGTGTGTGTGTGTGTGTGTGTGTGTGTGTGTCCCTGTGGAGGGCCAAGGGTGATTTCAGGAATCATCCTGAATGGCTTCTACCTCCTTCTTGTTTCTCTCTGGGATTTCCCGGATTTCCAGGGCAGGAAGTGCATGCCTGGCGTTTTTATGTGGGACCTGGGATCCAAACTCAGAACCTTCTATTTGAGAGGCAGAGTCTTAACCCCTGAGCCATCTTAGGGGTTTAAAGAAGTAGAATAACTTGACCAGATGTACTGTAGAAATTTTACTTTGAGAATTGTGTGATAAAGAATATGGGGCAAGAAGTCCATTTTAGAGGTGGCTTTTCATCATCCAAATGAAAAGGGGCAAGGCGAAGGGGGGAAGTGGAGATATTTAAAAAGTGGAGCCAATTGAGTGATATTTGACTACAGCAGATGAAGATATGTGTTAAGATATTCAAAATGGTTTGGAAGTTTCCAGTGACCTTAAGAATCCCTAGAGTATCTGTAAACCTCCAGGGCTGAGACCATGTCTTCCAAATTATTGTATTCCTTCTGTTGGGCATATTCCTTGGCACAAAATAAGCATTCACTGAATTCTGGAATAATGAGTTGTTCAACAGGTTGAAAGGCTAAATACAATCAGCAAGTCTATTCCCAGAACACATGTCCGCTGCAGATTAGGAACATTGTTCAGAAAAAACCTCTTTGTGGGAGAGTGTAGAGTTCTGTGGATTCAACTCTTTCTGGGAATGAGATGATAGGCAGTTGGCAGTACAGATAAAGGTAATTCATCCTTTAATTCTCAAACCTAGAGAAAGGCTTATCTGCAGGGTTGCTTTAAAGCCCTTGTACTCTAATTTGGTAGCGACATTTTGGCCTGCCTTTTATAGAAGCTGAGTCTATGACAGCCCCAGGCGTGATCTTTGATTTAAAGTCTGAGCTCCTGATCTCCAGGTGCACCCTCTACAAGGTCATGTTCTTTCAGGCTAAATAACAGAAGGGTAACCTTGTTCTCGATTCCCTAAGATGACTTCTTCATCAGCAGTGATTACTTTTCCCACCGCTTTCAAATACAGCCATTTCTTTCATCTGTATTCCTAGCTTGATTAGTGGGAAATTAATGAGCATGTAAGATTTGATTTAGATAATGATTAATTAGGGGGAAAGGTGCCGTTCTAATAGCAAGTCACTATTATATGCTAAGGAAATTAGTTAATATTTTTTGATGGAAAATTAACTCGTCCTCTATTAAAAATATCTTTTAAAATGTTTAATATATTTTTGTGCTTAATCTTTTTTATAATTTTAACATACATATATTATTTTGCCTCCAAGTCATGGAGTAACCAGTTTTTTTTATGTCATTAGTGTTTTGTTTAGTATTATCTTAATGATAACAATGCATCATTGTTTTCAGCATGAGTATCTTGTTAGGTAGAAAAAAACTGCTCATAAAACAGACCTCATCAACAAAATATGTCAAATCATCATCCACACTTGTATATATATATACATATATACATATATGTATATATATGTATATGTACATGGAAATGATTTCAATTTTCTTTGCTATTGAGCCCAGAGGATTCATTCTTCTCTGTTGCTGTTTGAATATGCTTTATCTGCTCTTAGATAAGTACAAGGATAAAGGTCTACATGAATATTTCTTCTGTTCTTTAATGTGTTATTTAGTGTGATTTTGACAATTTATTGTCATTAGCTAAAATTACAGTCTAGTGAAACAACCAACATACAGAATATAATAAAGGTAATTAGAGAATCGAAGGACTGGAAGTGACCTTGAGGGGTTACTTCATCCATTTCCCAATTTCAGTATGTATGACTAATCTTCCTCAACAGCACTCTTCATTGTATTATGCCCCAGCCTACAGTGGTCCATTATTGTCTCTGGGGTTAAGCCCATACGCCTGTGCCTACATTCAAAGCCCTTCAAATTTGGGCCTCTCTTACCTGATAAGCTAACTCTATCACAGATTCCAGTCTGTCTGCAGACAAATTGGTCTCTCTACTCTTCTGTAGCAGAATACATATCACATATTGGTCTCTCCAAATCCTTTCGGCTCTTTTAATTGTCTAACTGAAGTCCACACATCCACTTGGAAATTTTCTTTGACTTCCTAGTGCATTGGAGAGCATTCCTTTATCTAGTAAATATTGTCTATACTACATATTTCAAAACCTAACACTGTTGTAAACAACAAAGTGTGCTCATTTCAAGTAATGAGTTTCGACAAGTATGTGAATACTCCTGTAGCCACTACTCCAATTAAAATATAGATTATTTCCATCACTTCACAAAATGTACTGCATATTTTGTCTCATAACTGTGTACCAATTTAACTGTTCTCTAGCAATTTTGGGACATGAAAGTCTGGTCTCCACATGAGTTTATTTTTTATTTGTTTAATTTGAGTGAACACATATTGAAGATTTTCTTTTATACCAACCAAGAAGGCAGAGACATTTATTCTATTAAGGTGATTAGCTAGTATTGGTATTCCCATTTTACAAATGAAGGCAAAATGCATATAAAGGCTGAATAGCCTACCCATGCTGGTATAAGTGGCAAATGGTAAAATAAGCAAGAACGAAATTATATATAATTTGACCTGTGAAGCATAAGTACTTTTGCCCTTTCTGCCCCTAGTGCTTCTGCTGATGTTGGTCTTGTGTCTTAAAATAAGACATGATAGAACTGACACATTTGAACAACCCCATATGCATCACTGACTTTCCTCTTTTAATTATGGAAAGGATTCAGGCCAGAAATGGAGTTTCCCAGTGAATATGGTAAGACCAGGACCTGTTTCACAGCCTGGATGGAGGTGGATAAGGGGCAGTCTAAAATGTCCCATCTTTAAATGGAGCCAACAAAGAACAAGACCTGGGCTCAATAGGAAGAGTATGAAGTTAAGGTGGGACAAAGAAGACAGGCTACAAGTAGCCAAGCCTGAAGTTTTTTGACATGAGGGTATGTGTCTGAAGAAACCTTTGGAGGACCCTCTGTTGTTAGCTGCTAGGAAGGGAAGTAGGTGATGAGGATGCTCAAGTTGGGAGCACATGAGGCCACCCTCCCAGAGATAAAAGCTTCTGTGCTTAAAATATCCCCTTTCAGTTGTAGGATCCAGAACTGGATCCCATGTGCAAGAAAGATATCATGTCAAAAGTATTAGAAATATATACTTCATACTTCCTTCAAGTGAAATATGTATTTGTGTGTATTCAAGATTACTTGAAATTGTTTTTATGGTATTTTTCTGAGATAAAAGTTAATTATATAGATGCAAAACTTTCCAGAGTCATCTCCACTCCTTTTTTAGATACAGACACAAAGTTCTTGTGTGTGTTCTCAGTCTACAGTGTTATTAATTTAACATTATGTATATCAGGTTGAATGGCATCATTGGAATCCAAGAGACGCTCCAAAGAATATAATTTAGGAATCTATAATCCAGGAGTTGAGAGTATAGTATGAAATCACTTTTTAATTCTTCAAAATAAATGAAAACTTGCAATCTTCTATTAAGTCCAGCTAATGTCTTTAGCATCTAGGAATGAAAGTTACTAAACCTTAAAAAACTGAACCTTTCTGGCTCATTTGAATAGTCAATTACTAAGTTGTCTCCTTATTGCCATCCTAGGATTTATCACTTGTCTCTCTTCCAATTTCTCAGTTGAATTCCAATCTTCACATAAATACTTATGTAAGCATACCTTTTTGAAAGTGCAGTACATGATTACTTTTCTATGTCATAAAGAGGTTATTTCCCTTTAACCTTTTGGTCCTCATATACGTAAAAAGAATATTTCCTGTTTATTATGACTTTTGTGGTTGTGTCTTATTTCCTAAATCAACCTTTGTCTTTTTATTTATACAACTGTGTAACAGTTCTCAATATATCTGTTTAGTTATTTGCCCTTGGATTTATTTTCTATTCATCCTGCTTGGGATTCAATTCCCAGAGTGATTCTTTGTTTAGTTGATGAAGATTCCTTCTATATTCCTCTATTTGGTTATTTACCTATATGTGGAGATGGCACTCAATGGTTACATTTCACTACTTTTATTTCATTTAGGCATGTCTAGTGTTCCTATATTGTGTTTGTGTTTTGGATTTTTTTGGTGATTTTTCTATGAGTTAAATGACATCTATTTACAGCCATTTATTTTCTCATAATATATATATTTGCTTCCTGGATTGGAAATTCTGAATTCTTATAATTTTATGGATGTATTCTGTCCCAAATCCATAGCCAACTCTTAGCTCTTAGATCAATTGTGCTTACTTATTGATTAACCAGCCAGTGATAGCTGAAACTGGGAGGAATTATTACTTCCTATACATTTATGTTTGTATATAACATATAACTTTCTTCATGAGACTGGGGAGAATTATTACAGCATGTAGAGTTATAATTGAATATGATACATAATTCTCTTCATGACATTTTTCAGGTTTCTTGAAACTTTCTTCTTTGAGATATTTTTCCTTTAAAGATTTTTTTTAGTTGACCTGATTCTTCAGGTGGTGAGGGGTTTTCACAATGACAAGACTCAACTAACTTAGAATGGGATACAGGGTGGTAGCCCTAAATAACTTTACCAATGATCACATTAAAAGCAAACCAAACTGGTATCACAGTAGTTGAGAATCATTCCTGAGTTTCTGTAGGTCCATTAAACATCGATTTGTTATCTTATAAGGGTTCAGGAACTCGTAGAACTTTACAGAGAATCAAATCTAAGCCCTGTTATTTTATACTTCCCACCAGCTAAAACCAGTAGGAATAGATACAATATTAACAGCAGCCACTCAGCTAGAAAAATCAGCTGCTCTGGGAAGCTGGAAGTTACTACCAATGCAAGTTCAGAAACACAGAATTTCATTGGGAACACTTAATTTCATGAAGTTTTGAAAGTAGGCATGGGTTTTCTAAGAAAGCAAACAGAACCTTGGTAAATGAGCAGGCAAAGTCTGCTCTGCAGGATTCTTCATGTCTATGTGTGTGTCCCAACCAATGTTGTTTAAATTTAGATTATCCACTCTTCCCCAAGGGGGCTCTTTCCCTTCTTGATCCAGTAGACTGCATCAGTTTCTACTCCTAGAAAAGCATAATATTTTATAACGCAGTGAACTACAGCTAACTCTATTTTCATTTCTTTTTCTTTCCTAAAGATAATCATAAAACCTTTAAAAAGCTTAGAGCCCATTTAAAATTGGTTTAAGGTTTGTGTATGAGATTGACATTTATAGGAGATAAATATGAATGCTGGGTCTCAAATTGTATTTTGACTTTTAAGTATTACCTTGCCATCTAGTACTATAAATTGGAGTGCTGGATTCAGTTTGGTGATCTGTATCATCTGCACACTCCTTCACTACTTCTATCAGCAACTCCCTTGAGGAGAAGGAAGTGTAGATCTTGGAGTCAATACTCTGGATTCCAGAAGTGACACCATGTAAGGATCAAGATAATGAATTTCATTCTTTTTTTAATTACACATTTTATTTTTGTCTAATCATACAAGCTCAATAGGTACCCCTTCCTCTCCTTCTCCCTTCCGACTCCTTGTCATCCCCAATTGTACTCTCCCCTCCCCCCCACCCCATGAATTTCATTCTTAAATGAAGAAAATTTCTGGATTCCAAAAGTGACATATATTTCATATGATAATGAAACTCTTTCTTAAAGTAAGAAAGTGTAGACACATATATCAAGACTGTATCAACTGTTATTTCTAGGGAAATGATGGTGTACAAAATTTTCCATTGATGTAGGGCAAACTACCCTCCCCACTGCTCCTTATTAAATGCCCAGTTATTGAAAGGTTGTCTAACATATCTGAATATGCTTTCAAACTTTACTTCCGTGAATCTTAATTTCCCAACAACCTTGGTAGACTTTGGCAGAAGCCATGTTCCACATACAGACATTTATCATACTTCCCACTGACATTGCTTTACTGCATTTATCTACTGTGACTAGATATTTATTTCACTTACTTCCTATAGATTATGAGCTACTTTACTGGTGGTTAGGGAGTCTGTCCCTTCTATGCAAAATTGTACCCACCTCCCCAGCTTGTAGCACAGTGACTGTCACAGAGTTGGTATGTTAGACTCAATCTCCTGAAAAGCAATACCAGTTGGATTAATACGCAGTACAGTATGGAATCAGATGCTCAGTAAGGTTTATTAGGGAAAAAAACACTTGTGAAAGAAGATGGGGTGCATTCTGATGGAGGGGTTAGTGTCATTAAGAGCATACTACAGATATGACTTCTGTGGAGGAAGGGCAAAAGCAACAATTGTATAGCACAAATTCTAGACTGTAGTGCAGTTTAAACAAGTTTTCAAAGCCAAAATACTGTCTTCAACCCAAAGACCCTTGCGATCAAAGTTCTGTGATCTATAGTGCTTCATATCTTTGCCACGGCAAGTCATTGAGAACTGGCATGGCACACATGGTCCTGATATCAGAAAGTAGCAGCTAGGCTACTAGTCAGTTACTCTCCACAGAGGGAGAATGTAGGTGCACATTTTCATGTGTTCCACGGAAGGAGCTCAGTAAGTGCTTACTGCAAAGAGTTTGAGTAAAACAAGGGGTTGTACCATAGAACATGTGTTTAGCTTTTGTGAGGCTCTGCGGTCAATCTCCAGTGTTAGCAAACAAAACATAAAGAGTTGTATAGAAGAAGGAGATTGGATTTAAGATTCATTAAATCTTAGTATTTGCTAATGTTTGTAGGGGAGACTTTCTCACATCCTTTGTCATGCCTTAAATGTTAACTTCTGGAAAAAGTCTTCCTGGACTACCATTTAGAAACTATAATAGTCCTTGATGTTACTATATTCTGTATAGTATATATTCTGTATATATGCTTCTTTGTACAAAAAATAGATTTATTGAATCATAAGCATTATGTAGTAAATAGCATTTGCTGAATGAGCACAGCTTAACAATTTTAACATAGACACACCATCAAAATAATTTTATCATCACATTTCCACATTTCCTCACTAATCTTTGTTATCCCTCCTTCCCGCCTTTTACTTGCCTTCTTTATCCTCCACCATCGTCAGTGAGCTGTTTTGTCTCTAGATTAATTACCATTTTCTAGTGTTTTATATAAATAGAATCTTAGAGTTTGTTCTTTTGTATTTTACTTCTCTCTCTTACCATACTGATTTCTAGGTTCATCCATGTGATTGCATATAGCAGCACATTTCTTTTTATGGCTAACTAGAGTTACATTGTGCATGTGCCATAGTTTGTTTTCCCTTTCATACTTTGCATTATTTCCTCCATAATACTATCACTTGACATTGCTTGTTTTTTATTTGGCTATTTGTTGTCCCCAAAACTGTAAACACTATGAGGGGTGGAATTTTGCTTTGTATGCTGTATACTTATTGATAACTGGCATCTTGTTGTAGACCTTAGTTAAAACAACAATGAAGCTTTATCATATCAATATTTTAATTATTTATCCTGAAAAGTAACATTAGGTTGGCCTGACTTTACAGTTCATTTGGAACCATATCTGTAATGTAAAAAAAATTTTGGTTGTGTCCTCACTCATAAATTACAGTCAAGAAAAAGCATATTATAGGAATGAAGATTGATCTTTTAACAGACAAATTAAACATTGGTGTTCAATGGCTTGCATTTCGTCGTGCAATAAATTAGTCTATGTAGAATTTATGAGTCATGCTTCAGCAATTAATTCTGAATGATTATTCAAAAAGAATCAGTTATAAGGGCAATTGGAAGGAAGCAGGTATTGAGATAAGCAGTACTTTTGAATAATCAAGATTTACTGTGTTTTAAAAGAAATGCATCATTTTGCTGTTTGCCTTGTGTGTATGTGTGTGTGTGTGTGTGTGTGTGTGTGTGTGTGTGTGTGTGTGTGAGAGAGAGAGAGAGAGAGAGAGAGGTAGATATACTTCTTCTGTTTACTGAAACATGAAAACCTTGTTTGTTCCAGGATCAGATTTGCAAGTATGTCTCCCCAAGGGCCCAACATGCTGCTCAAGGAAGATGGAAGAAAAATATCAACTGACGGCCCGACTGAACATGGAACAACTGCTTCAGTCTGCGAGTATGGAGCTCAAGTTCTTAATTATTCAGAATGCTGCAATTTTCCAAGGTGAGTTTTGGGAGTCACTTCAGCTCTGTTACTCAATGACATCATTATTTAGGCACTGAGCTTTCAAATGCTGAACATAATTTATAAATCACCCTTCAGCATTGATGCTTGATATCATAACCTCCCATTGAGAGATCCTGCTTAAAGAAAAACATTCATTTTTAATCTTTGAAAAGATGGATAGTATCAAAATCATTGTTCAAAGACATTCTGTTCCTGTGTATATAAAGTTCATAAATATCTGCAGAAAGAGTAAATGATACTTTTTTCTCAGTCTATAAGACTCATTTAAACAAGAACCAAAAAAAGTTCTCTTCGATTCCAACCCCAGTGTTCTCTGGGAATGAGTTAGACATATGAGCTCCTTCTGACCACTAGGACCATTTCCATTTAAAATGAAGAAATTGGCCTGTTGGCTAGCCATTTTCCCATTTGTGTGAGTGGTTTCCTCTCCTCTCCTTGGATACTTGTTACTTCTACCTCTCGTCTCAGTCGTTAGACTCTAGACTCTAGACTCTCTAGACTGTCAAAAGGAGCTGTTTGGGCATTGCTAGAATGGGTAGCAAATCACACCGTCCTTGCTCATTTACAGAAGTGTAGCAATATGGGGAAGACCTCCTTCAGGTTAAAGATTCAGTTAGAGGTGATGATGGTGCTGCTGGTTTTGGAGTAGTGACAGGAAGAAGTATATGGGTAGTACTGTGTACTTTTAAGTGGTTTACTTCTCTGTATCCCCATATATAGAGGAAAACCTAAGGCACAGAACAGCTCAGTTACTTGCCTAAGGTCACACAATTAAAATAAATAGCGTAGGCAAGATTTGAGCTCAAGAACTCAAGTTGCTTAGTTCTAAAGGTCTATGCTATTATCCCCTTAGTTTACCATTTGTGGTAAACTTAGTATGGGACTTTAGTCTATCCTTAAAAATTTGTGTATGTGTGTATGTGTGTGTGTGTGTGTGTGTGTGTGTGTCGTATGGGGATGTATGTACTTGTTAATATGGGGGTATGCACGTGTGCATGTGGAGACCTGAGGTTGATATTTTGTCTTTCATCTTCTATTGTTCTTCACCTTTTATTCTTTGACAATGAATGTCTTTGAACATAGTTGACCAGTAAGCCTTACGGATTCTCCTGTGTCCACTCAAGCTCATCCATAAGTAGTAGGGTTATTGATATATGCTGATATGCTCAATTTTATTCTTAGGTACTGGGGTTGTAATCCACCTCCTCAACCCCTTTTAGCTCCTTAAGCAAGCAGACTGAATCAGCTGCCATTTTCTACTCTGCCAAGACAGAATTGGGGTCATGTAGAAACATAGCACTTCTGACTACTTGCATTGCAAAATTCAGATTCATAGCACCTCTATAAGAACAAACCTCCTTGAATTATATGGTGGGATTATTATGGAATACCCTTATTTGTGTATTATAATGAAATTCTTAATATTAGCTAAGAAAGCTATTCAAATGACCTAATAAAGCATACATTCACAACAGCTTCTTGTCTCAAAGCCTCAGGGGATGGTAGGTTGATTATATGAAGTACAATATATAAACATGAAATATTTGTTAACCTACTTATGTAGTCAGACTCTTGTGAAGCATTTGTTGAGACTAACAATTTAGTGATAAAATGAATTATTTAGGCTGATTTTAAAAATACATGTGCCATCATGTACTTTTTAGATTGGCTTTGGAGTCCATCTGCAGCTGTAAGTGGGGTGATAAGAAGTGATATGACTCAAGAATTGTATTGAGGCAGACTTATAGATTTTAGTCTCTTGAGAGAAACACAAAAGAGCTTTTTTAGACTGGAGTACTTGTCACTTGTCAAATTCCTACCAAAAACAAGACCCTGGATGTTACCTTATAGTCATTGCCTGCTTGAGGTGCAATGGTTTACTGGTGCTGCTGGCATTCTGATATGCACAACAGCTGTTACAGATATCTGAGAGTCTTCGGTGTTGGAATTCATGTATCTGTCCAGTCTTACACTGTGTATATTGTTTGATAGGGCTGGGAACAACATGAGACTAGGGACAGAAATAGTTTCTGATGATAACTTGATTGCATTAACTTCTAGATGTGGTGGTTGTTTGTAGTATGGAAGGTGAATGCTAGTCAAGTAGAACGTGGGGACAATATCTCCTAGTGGTATCTTCCCTTGTGTGCCTGTGCACATGCGTACACATGCACACACGTGCTCATGTGCGTGCATGTGCACACACACACACACATTCTTTGTAAAATTGTGGGGACAGTCAGAAGGGCAAACCTAACATGGGAGCATGGAGACAACCAAATGATTCCTGAACTCATTCTTGCTTGTGTCTTCAATCTTGCCATTATATTTACTCATTCTTTATCATGTTTCATTCCACCTACTTCCTGTTATCCTATCTCACCTAAAAAATAAGGTCCATAAGAGAAAATAAATCATGGCCTCAGACTTCATGGCATTTATACCATAGTTGGAGAGGCTTCAACCACAAATTCTTTCTGTAACAGATATTTGAAGAGACAAGACTTTAAATGAATGATCACTACAAGGTGATTGCTTTGAAAAAACTGGGCATCTATTTCATTTTTCTCTTATGACTACTTATTATTCCAATGAATTGCTATAAGAGGTACATTTTTTTGCCTTGAAAATGATCATCCCTTCCATGAGATTCTTCTAGGCCAAATTATTAAGAAAAGTGCCCCATTACTTCATTTGCATGAAATTTGATGTGGCATCTTTTGTTTTTCCCACTATGTGAGGTTGAAGCAAGCTTTTCTTGATCTTAGTCTAGAACCACTGTCTCTTTAGGATTCCTTCAGTAGTCCACACTGGGGGAATTTCAGCAGGTAGAGCTTTCTGCAAATATGTGCACAGTTCCATGAACAGTTCTTACTGCCTTGATTTGGATTTTATGTCTTCGATTGCAGGAAGCCTTTGCCCTCATAAATGAGCCTGGGGCCCTTTGCTACAGTGGTTGAAGTGTGCTAATGCTAATGTTGTTTTGATAATGATTGAAGCATTAAAAAGAGTTGTTCTTTATTTTCAATCTTTACATTGCTTCGTTTCCTAAATTTAATTTACTTAGATGTGCTTAGGAAAATGGGGCAGCACAATCGCTTTTTGTTTCTGCTTAATTAATTCTTTTTGAGAAACTTGACTAAAATGA
The DNA here is from genome assembly GCA_023101885.1 of Typhlomys cinereus. Taxonomy (NCBI): domain Eukaryota; kingdom Metazoa; phylum Chordata; class Mammalia; order Rodentia; family Platacanthomyidae; genus Typhlomys; species Typhlomys cinereus. The sequence goes on from JALPQD010000453.1 coordinate 149,428, forward strand.
GATTTTTCTCCCTTTCTTTTCATTCTCTCCTACCTCATAATAATTAGGATAAATATGATAGTGAGACTTTATTAAGTGTTTACTGTATGAAGCTTACTTTTACATAATTACCTCATTAATTTTCCCAGCAGTCCTATGGGGTCTGCTCTGTAATTATCAGGATTTCAGAGGTCAGTTCTCTATTTCCTCCATGTAGGCTCCAGAGCCTGAACTCAGGTTGTCAGGTGTGTACACAGGTACCTTTACCTGCTGAGCCATCATTGTAACAATCTTCATTTTATAGATGAGGAAACTCATTGATGTCACTTCTTGTCCTAAGATGTGACATGGTTTCCCTTGCTTTTAGTTCATCTGAGGTAAAACAGTATTAAGAAATGGTGGGATCTATGGTCCTTGTGAAGAAGATTGAGATAGATTGTTTTTTTTTACAATGTTCATTTTCTTTATTTTTGATGTAAAGAAGCTGTTTATGCCATACATTCATATTTTTATGTTACAGCTACAAGTGATCTAGATTCAATCCTTAATATTTGGTCACGACTGGAGAGGTGGCTCAGGGGTTAAGCCTCTGCCTTGCAGGCAGAAGGTCCTGAGTTCGGATCCTAGACCTCACGTATAGACGCTGGGTGGAAGTGGGGGTGGGGGGGGACGGGGACGTTGTGTTTCTGGTCCTGGTAGGGCCGAGCCTGTGAATCCCGGGGGTAAACAAGGAGGAGGTGAAGGCAGTCCATGGTGGTTCCCGAATTTGCCCGTGGTTCTACACACACACATACACACACACACACACACACACACACACACACACACACACACACACTTGAATAAATAAAAAAAAATTAAAAAAATATTTGGTCACATCAAAATGTTCTCAGGATTCCAGCTTTTATTTGATTGCAGAGATATTAATGAAACAGAAAAAGTGGGTGCTGGGCAAAAAACTCTATAGTAGAGGAATGAGCTTTACCATAGTTGTCAGGGTTCAACTCTGATATAACAATTTTGAAATTGTCACCATATCTTTATCAGATCATTCGCAGGCTTTAAATTCAGGTCTCTTTTTTTCTTCTGGAAGCATTGAGAATTGAACCCAGACTTCTAGTGCCCCAGGCAAGCATTCTACTACTGAACTACAGAACGAAAGTCCTGTGCTCTTTTTGCAGAATTCTTTTGATGACTTTCTGACTTACACTACAAGGACATTTGGTTCACATTTGGGCATATGTACAGGTTTTTTTCCTCTATGTTGGATGACTATCTTTGTGCTTATCACTTTTCATGAGATCAGGTTTTTCAGATTGCAGCTTTGTTACTGGAAGTTGACTATCCCACACCTTGAACGATCAGAGAGAAAAAATTGTGGTTAAGCAGAATACATCTCTGCCTATCTGAAATGCATTGGAGGCCTCAGAGATGTCTCAGTAGGTTAGGCCCTTGCCTCCCATAAGCATGAGGGTAGGGTTCGGATTCCCAGATTTCACATAAAGGCTGTATTGATGTGGCGGCTGCCCATAGTCCCAGTACTGGAAAGACAAAGACAGAAATCTCCTGTTTAGGTAGCCTAGTTCAGGTACCCTAGCTGATTGATGAGTTCTGGGTTCCATAGAGAGACCTTGCTTTTGTAATAAAAATGGGAACTGATTCAAGATGATACCTGATATCAACTTTGGACCTTCATACACATGTGTATGGGAATGAACCTGCACACATACATGTGCCCACACTTGTGAGCACCCCTCCACACACATACACAATAAATGCAATAGAGCTTCACCTTGTGTTGTTAGCTCATCTGAAAGCACCTTGGGTTCTTGCTTGGAACCTACTATTCTTATTAATGCATGGATATCCCAAACTTGATAGCTTTCTCGCCTCTGGTAGATAAGCAGTTAAATTGAAAAATTATGAAAGATCACTCTGGGCAAGTACATATAAATGGCAAAAAGTAACAAGTAACAGTGAAGGCAGAGGACATGAGAGTGGACTCAGTAATTCACTAAATGTGGTAGTTAGGTACATTTACAGAGGGCTGCATACATACTTGCCTCAGTCGCTCCAGCAACATAGCAGTCATATAGTTGATGCTCATATCGATTATCATGTATCAGTAAGTAAGGATAAAATTACATTCATTCACTCTCCTTTTCTAAATATTCCCATTTTAAAAGGCTTAAAATAATTTTTGTGCTTAAGAGCAATGGAAGAACCCTGAACTCAGAAAATCCAAAGCCTAATTCTAGGCATGTATTTAGAGCTTTGTCATTTGGGGTGGTGATTTCAACTGTAATATCCTCCATTATCATACCTGTAAAATGGGGCTAAATATCCAATGGTGCTTATCTCCTAGAGATAATGTATGTGAAAGTGCCTTAAGACCCATAAAGTACTCTTCATTTATTTTACTCCTTTATGTAGACCACTTAACCCCAGGCAGTGGCAAAAAATTATACATTATCATCAGGACATTAACCTACATGAAGCTGGAGCTCCTGATGTATTTCAGCAACCTCTGCTACATGCAGATGATAGACATACAGATAGCTCCTATACACAGGACTCTTTGAAAAAGCAATGCGTTTTATATACTCTTGCATTCTTGCACGTGCAGTTGTACTGTGTGGTGTTGTCAGTGATGCCAAGAGAACTCCTTTTTTCAGTTTCCTGAAGTTTCTTTTCTGCGTGGTATATTTTACATTCAAGCACGTTGACTAGTTCAGGAAGGATATGTTGTGTTCAGTCTATCTATCTACCTGCCATTTGTCTGTGTATCTTTCTTCATTTATCTATTTGTCTACCATTATCTATCATCCACCTATTATCTGTCTACCTATCTATCACCTATGTATATTCTCTGTGTGTGAGAGTGTGTGTATAAGTTTGCTTTCCTATATTTTCCTCTAGTACTCCACCTTATTTTTTGAAACAGGGTCTCTCGTTGAGTCTGCAGCTTGCCAATAATAATTTGGTTACACTGGCTAGCCAGCGAGCCTATGGGGTCCACCTGTCTCCATCCCTTCCCTGTATCCAGCACTGGAGTTACATAGGAACACTGCCATGCCTGGCTTTTACCAGGGATGCTGGGGATCCCAGTTCAGGTGTTCATTTGCTCATATATCCTCTGAGCCCTCTCCACATCCTCAGGCCATGTTGTAGTTGCATACACTATGGTGGCAGAGAGAGGAGAAAATTCAGGTGTTAAGTCTCAGGGCCTACCATTGATCCCTACCCAGTGTTGAAAGGCTTTCTTGCTTCCACCTGTTTGCTGTAGAGGAGATGAAAAAAGATGCCTATGAATGGGAAGGAGGGCGGTGTCTGTCTGCTGCTTCTGTGGGTTTCTGTTTCCATCTGCTCTTGGCAGTTTTTACCCTCTTTTCTGTCACATTTCTGTCTCTCCCACTCCCCCTAAGTAAAATTGACCTTGGTTAGAACACCCTTTTCCATCAACTCACAGCAATTTCCCTAGTCATTTCTGCTTGAAATAACTGTTTGGGGATATTATCCAAGCCGAGCTTTCTTTTTTCTTTCACAGTTAATATGTGACTAAATAATTGCTTGAATGTTGATAAACATGTTTTTGTGATTCAATCATTTGCTCACTTAGTTTTTGTAATGTAGTGGGGGTTTGAAGTGAGTACTGAGCAATGTTGTTCTGTTTTCCAGTTTTTTTCCCCCTGACTGATCTGACGGTACTTGTGCCCCAGCGCTGCTTTGGCTGAGCCCCCCTGAGTCTGCTGCTCAAAGTGCTGGCCATTCTGTCCCAGCCCTCCTTTCATTGAAAACAATGTGTGGGAGAGAATAATTACACTGATGTCTAATCAGAACATAGTTCATTTTGTTGGGGCCAAATAGAGTAACGTTTGGTTGAATAGAAGACTTTTAGGAACACAAACCATGACCATGAGTGAGGTTTATATATCCTCAAAAATGTAAATTATTCATCAACCCACTCATCTGTGCAGCAAAGCCTTAGTAATCCCATTACAAAAGGGTAAATTTCTCATCAGAGCACAGAAGACGCTGGCTTTAATTAGTGGACTTGTATGGCGCTGACTCAAAGAGATATTTTGGTTACAAAGTTTTTAAAAAATGCAGCTCTTTTAATTATTAGGGCTATTGGACAAACAACTGGAAACCGAATGTTTCAAGTCATTTCAGCTTTGAGCTCAGAACTTTTGGATTCAATTTGGTTTTCAAATTCTGTGGCTTTAGTGGAGTCTGAGCTGGGGGAGTTGCAACCCTCTGCCCTCTTACTGATTTTGAAAAGTCACTCATTAGGCTGAAAGCTGTATAATAAAAAGAGCTTAGAAAAATGACTCAGTGTGCAGGCAGAAACTATTCTAAGGCCAACAGTGAGGTGGGAAGATTATGCAGATTAACTCTTTTCTACCTCAGTAGAGCTGTGACTCCATCTCTTACTGCCCTCATCAACCCTGCCTTCCTCACGGCCCACCTGTATCACCAGCAGGCCTAACAATGTAAAGCAAGGCACATTGACCCTGTCTTCCAGAAGCTTCCAGGAAGAATACTACTCAGTCTAGAGAGATCGCTCCCCACCCCTTCCCCCAGCAGGCTTTGTGTACTTTCTTAAAATCTATGTTTCTCCTCCTCCTCTTTTTTTCTGTCTCACTGAGTTGCAGCACCTGAGATGGGAGTAATGAAGCATATGTTTGGAAGATTTGAATTCTCCCGTCAGTTGACTGCAGGTAGAAACAATTTTCCCCTAAGCTGGAAGTGGTAATATGGAAATTCAAAGCTCTTTTCCTTCTGTGGACTAGGAGGTGCCTCCAGGGTGGAAGGGGTAAGGGGCAGGGGTACACACCCTTCCTGCTCCTTTCTCTCAACCCACCTCTCTATTCTGCCAGTCCCAAGCAAAGGCACAGTTGAGTGTCTCGCCTTATTCTCCTCCTGTGTGTTCCAGTTCTACCCTGGAGCGCAATGATCATAAATGTAGCCTCTGGGGTCATTTCAGCTGGGTTCAAATGAATTTGAGTGGAAATAGGCAGTCAGATGTGATTTAAAATAAAATAAAAAGTTGCAGGTGAAAGTGAAGATCCCCAGAAACCTCCTGTATGCATATTTACTGAGTTGGTGGGAGAGGAATGACAAAGTTCCTGGGCCAGACAGTTTTATTTGTATTATCTCATTTAAGCCTCATATCAAGCCCACAAGATTGTACCTTTATTAGCTTCATTTCCCTGCCAAGGAAGCAGAGACTTAGGGAAATTCACTGTCAACTGTAGTGTAACCAATAAATGAGAGAGAGGAATTGCACCCAGGAAGAACTGCTACAGAGACTACCCTTAACTACTGTGTTTTATTTAGCCTCCATGTATTGATCATGGTCAGTCTTCTCAATTCTAATTTTCTCTCTTGCAAGGTAATTCTGTTACTTTTCATTAGAAAATGTTTTGGTGCAAGTACTTTGCATGTCTGGAGGCAAATACCAAGAGGGATTACATTCAGCCACATGCCTCATCACATAGTTCAAAATTCAGAAGCTAAGGGGCTGGAGAGGTGGCTCAGGGGTTAAGCCTCTGCCTTGCAGGCAGAAGGTCCTGAGTTCCGATCCTAGACCCCACGTATAGACGCCGGGTGGAAGCGGGGGCGGCCTGCGTTTCTGGTCCTGGTAGGGCAGAGCCTGTGAATCCCAGGGCAGAGTAACAAGGAGGAGGTGGAGGCGTCCATGGTGGTTCCCGAATTCACCCGTGGTTTTACGCACACACACATGCACATACACACACGCACACACCCACAATTGAATAAAAATAATTTAAAAAATTAAAAAAATTCAGAAGCTAAAATACTTCTATATGACTACATGGGGAGAAAGCGTGCCTTGAGACACGGTGTAAGAGAAGAAAAACTTTACAGTTTTATAAGAAGTAGGTGTGGATCTACGTTTTATGAGGCTCAAAGCTCACACAATTGGGGAACTCTTTTTTTTTTTTTCCAAAGAAAAAGTTAACATTAAAAAGACAAAAATAAAATCTGTGGATTTTCTGGAAGGGAGTGTTCCAGTGTGGGGACTTGTAACATGCTTCATTGGCTTCATAGAAACCTCTGCAGAGTTGATTGGGATTGGAAAAATAAATAGATTTCAACTAGCAGGTAGAGATTCTTGGAGGAGATTTTTGGTATGAATTCTCCCCACGGATGTGGCCCTTGATTAAAGAGAAGGGGCCATTGAGAGAGCTAAGTAACCCATCTTTTTGTCAATTAGATACAAATTTTAAATGGCCGAGTAGCCACGGCTTTATCTGGCTTCCTTGGGTAACCTTATCGCCAGTCACTTACTCTCCCTCTTGAAAGGGCCAGATGGCTGAAAAGGAAGCTGAAAGGGTGTAATGTGCCAAATATGTGCTCTGGCTTCAGCTAGGCTGGGGTCTAAGTCAAGCTCTGTTCCTCCTCCTCTTTGTGATCAAGAGAAAGTCCCTTCTAGCTGATCCATTGAATAAAAAGGGCTAAATCAGATGAAAGCTGTGAAGAACTCAGCCTTATGCTGGCCATTATTTCCCAGTCAGCAAAGGAGAACAATGATTAGGAATGAGGATTCTGGGGTCACTGTAGCTCAGTTCAAATGAGTCTGATGATAGTCATTGTCTAGTTATTCTCTCTGGCACATTTTGTAGACATAATCCTGTAGGAAATATATCTCTTTATTCTTTGTTTTGTATGTGTATGTCATCAACTTTTGTCATTTCCCACCTGTATTACACTCCTTTTCCCCCTCCTTTTCCTATTGAGTATCTTCTTCCCAACAATTCCCTCTTAATGTTTAATGTCTGTGTGTGTATGGGTATATGTGTGTGTGTGTGTGTGTGTGTGTGTGTGTGTGTGTGTGTGTGTCTGTGACCCACTGAGTTTAATAGGTATTGCCTGAATTAACATGTGCTTAAGCAACACCACTAAAACATTCAACATCAATATTCATCAGAGAAGGCTGGGGACACATGACTTCTTTCCCCATTTGTGATGGGCCAGATCTTGTATAAGTTTCATATAGGTAAACATAGCAGCAGTGAAGTGAGTTCATGGATATCTTGGCCTTATCATTCCAGGAGTCATTGTTTGAGGGCAATCTTCTGCACCCTCAGATTCTTACACCATCTCATCTGTGATTTTTCCTTGAGCCGTGGGGGTGGTAGTGGGAGTTTAGATGTTCTGTTTAGGGTTGAGTGCTCCACAGTCATTTAGTGTCTGCACTTTGATCACTTGTGATACCCTGTATTAACCATTATCTATTAAAAAAGAGGCTTCTCAGATAAAGGCTGTGTTGTACTAGTGTATGGATTTAAAGGTAAATATTCAGAAAGTAGTTTGTTATAATCCCTGTGTAGCAAAATGAAAGTATTAGATTCTCCCCTAGGGCCTCTGACCTCTCCATCCATGAGCCCTTTGCCAAGTTTACAGTACTAAACACATGAGTTCTTGCCTGTTGACCAGGCCTAAATCCAATCAGAAAGTAGTTGGTTACCCTATAACATTCATGCCACTATTGCACTGGTAGGTACATCTTCCCAAGTTGTGTCTTACTGTGGGTCACAGAATTTATAGCTAGGTAAGACAGTTGATGGCTTTTCTCCTGCAGCAGCCTGCACATTACCTTCTCGTGTTATGAAAGCAAGCCAGCAAGGAAAAGGTTGCTGGTCAGTTCCAGCTTGCCTTCTTTTTGTCCTGTGATCAAAGTGCATGGTGTCTTCAGCAGTAGGGTGTTATTATCAGGTTCTAATAAGCAACTAAGAGAAATGGAAATTTCCTATATATTTTTGGGAAGGAGCCTTCAGGGCCTTCCTGACCAACAGCTAGTATTGAGGTGTCTGACTCTTGTTCTGCTGAGCAATTATAATATCTTTTCTGGATTGAATGTTAAATACCTGACATATAATTCATTTTAAAATTTTTTATGCTTTGATATAATTAACATAAAATGTTCAAACTATTCGAGTCTAATCTATCATTTAGAGATGACTTCTTGAATCATTTTTGTCGGCGTTCTTTGATCTCCCTCCTGCGTGTGTGTGTTTGTGTGTATATGTGTGTTGTGTGTGTGTATTTAAGACTATACAGTATACAGTTTATCAGTGGTTCTCTGGTGGTCTGAGTGAGTTCATATAGCTTCTGGATTGAAGCAGCAATTGGATTGCATTTGGAGAAAGAACAAAATGTACAAAGAAAGCAGAATGATTATCATATTCCTTTTCTTTAGTTGAAATTCTGGACTTGATTAATTGAAATAGAATCATTGAATGAAATCAAGTTTCATTCACTCTGTTCCTCACCTAGGAACCTGGGAATTTCCTTCTCAGTGCTTCTAAACTTCACAGTAGCACATGTGTATACATGGCTACTATTAGATTAACACGTGTCCTTTATTGGTGAGTGAATTATCTGTGGGTATGACATGTATCTACTCTCAGACACTCTAACTTCAGGTGAAGACAGTACAGTACATATGTGAATGAATATAAATATACAGACACATGCACATTTAAAAATATAGTATTAATATTTTATAACAGATTTATAACTCTTCTTCCCTTCAACAAACACCACTGTAGCCAAATTGAAAAGACAGAAACTGTTGCCTGTGACTTTAAAAAGATGGAGGACAGGAAGATAGCCAGTGGCTTTAATACCCTATGAGCCTGATTTACTTCAGTTCAATCCCCAGAACTCATATAAAGGTGGACGGAGAGAACTGACTACACAAAGTTGTCACCTGACCTCCTCATGTGCACTGTGGCACTTTGCCTCCATACTAAAGTATAATATAAAGTATAAATACTAATTTTTTGAAGGTACTCATACTTACCATCTTAGAAGTATATAAATGGAATATTTCCAGTTTCTCTTAGCCCCTGTCTCTGCTATGAATGCTTAGTATAGTCTATTACATATGTTCAGTATTGTGTTATTGGGTTGTATGTGTATTTCAAGAATAGATTATATTTTCATGAAGTATATTAATTTTATTCTTCTATGTCAATAATGTATTTTTATATTATGTACTAGAAACTAAGATTTCATTCAGCTAATAAGTAATTCCATCTAACTAAATATTACTACATGCCTTAGTTGCTCAGAATAAATTCTGGAACTATAATTGTTAAGGTATATCACGTTTATTGCCTCTTTGTTATCCATAAAGTTGGATTATATTTTTAGTTTTACTAGCCCATTTTCCTCACTACTTGCCTAAGTTTTGATGATAAAAAAATAGTATTCTCTGTTTGCTGGGAACTTTGTTGGTCATTTGTACTTTTTTTTTTTTTTTTTTGGTCATTTGTACTTTTACTTTGTGATTTTTATTGTTTTGTCATTAAAAATTAGGCATTCATTATTCCTTATTAGATGATTTTTATTTCCTTATTGATTTATAAGAGCTGTTAAGTTTACTGATTTGCTAATTTAGTTTTTTATTCATTGTGGGTGTGTAAAGCACCTTCAGTCAAATGCATCAATATCTTCCTTTTGTTTCCAATGTGTACTTTCTTTAATTAATATTAACTTTAACATGATCCAGTATGCATACTTTTTTACTCTAGCTATGTGAAAATGGGTAAGTAATTTAAGGTGTCTTGAATTTGCTTTCTTACCTGCAAGATGGTAGCATCTGACTTGTCAAACCTGACAGAGCTTTGGAGGATGGAAAGAGGTAATGTATATAAAAATGCTTTGAAAAGTTGAAATGAGCCAGATATGGAAGCAAATGTCTGTAATTGCAGCACATGGAGACTGAGGCAGGAGGATCACAATTTCCAGGTCAGCATGAGCCAGCAAGCTGAAGGCCCGCCTGAGACACTTTCTCAAGAGGAAAATAGTTTAAATTATCACCATACTTGTTCTTCAGTTATCTCCCATCACTAATCATCAGCTGGAAAGAGTCTATTCTACATCCATATTACCTTTCTTATTTTAATGGGAGGTGCTCTTGCTGTGGAAGTTCACTGCAGCCTGTATCCTAAACATTGGAAAGGTGCTTAGAAGGTACAGAAATGTGACCTGCCTTCAGTCTTTTGGTCCAGTGTAGCTTCTAAGAGTCCTTGCTACCTCCCCAGCTGGGAACAAGGGCCCCTGAAACTACTCTTTGAAGTTTTCTATGTGTTTACTCCTACATGCCTCAGCCCCTGAAAGGCAGCTTAAGAAACCCAGTCAGTGAGGCCAAAGTGCCTATTCTTGTCTAACAGAGCAGTAGGTGAGGAAAACTCCCAAAGCCTTGTGTCCACACTCCTATTCTTAGGGGACTGGGAAAACAGTACTCTTTCTAGCAATTAACATTTGAAAAAGATCCACTGGCCTATCAGATAAATCAGTGGCTTGGCATTGTGTTGCAGTACACATTCTGGAAGGAGTTGTTTATTGGGAAACCTCCTTTTTTATTGTGAGATGACCACAGTTCTCCTTTTCTGAATGCCAGTTCTTAAAAAAAAATCTGAGAGGGAGGAAAAAACAATTAAAGTATCTCATGCATCAAAGTAATCATTAGTGGGAAAACAAAGTATGTTCTTTCTGGTGATGTCTGCCAGATGGTTAGATGGGTTAGAGTGGAAGAGGCTTAAATGATACACATATTATTTCACATACAACCATGAGGGTTTTGAGGGTTTTTTATTTTTGATTGTAGAGGAAGACAGTGTATGCCTGAAGAAATTAAGCCTCCTTGAATTAGGCCTCCAGGAAGTTGGTAAGGTTAGAGATTTGCACTCACTTGATGGCATACTTGAAGGAGAACCATGGGTAACTAAGTTTACTGAAAGTCTCCTCTGTATCAGACTTAAATGATTTTTGTAAAGGACAAGAACAATACTTTCAGGGCATTTCCCCCATTTTGTAGATATAGAAACTGGAGTCAAGAGCTATCAATATGCTAATCCTCATTGGCCTTCTCATAGACATATATCAGTCTCCCTTGGGTGTTCTAAGACCCAAACAGACTTCTATAACTCAAAATGGTCCTAGTGGGTTTCAAGACATAGGACAGTCTGATAGGAAATTGTATAGTAATGGAGAAAAAAATAAAACACCCCAAGTAGGGCCCCAAACTTTGACTTGGCGGAAGACTTCAAATTCCATTGATATGAAACAGCTCTCTGTAGGGACAGACTAGGCTGAGTTAATGTATCCTGAGTATTGTAGGGCAGCGTGGCAGCCTTTCCTATGCCTCATAAGAATCTCTCACCACCCTTCAGAGTTCATTTTAGTAACTTTGCAGTTTCAGCCTGACATCTAAAGGGACGGCTATCCTGACAAACACAATCTGGCCAGATGGTTATTATTTTGCACTCATTTAATTTCTTCCTGCCAAAGATTTAGACTCTTTTTTCTCCTCTGATAAAGATCAGGGGAAATTGTCTGGTATTTTACAAAAATCCATCCATCCGGCGTATCTGTTACAATGTTCACTTAGCAAAGTTTATTAGATTATTAGGGCTTTAAACCCTTGGGTCTTTCGTTA